>VMDR010013591.1:0-24773 GCA_007922815.1 Macrotus californicus | reverse complement strand
ATAGACAGGGGGAGGTTAAGAACAGTATAGGAAATGGAGAAGCCAAAGAACTTGTATGTATGACTCATGGACATAAACTAAAGGGGGGAAACTGCTGGAGAGAAGGGGGGTACTGGGCAGAGGGGGGCAAAAGGGGAAAAACTGGGAAAACTGTAATAGCATAATCAATAAATATACTAAAAACAACAAGCAACAAACAAAAACATGAATGTGAAATAGAAAAAATCAACTCCAAGAACAAGCTGATTTTTTTCTCACAGGCGTGCACTACAGCACAAATTCATTCTGTTTGTTTGAATTAAGTGATTCTTAATTCCCAGTCAGATCATGAGTGCTCCAAATGGGAGGAAGGGACAACCTGCTCGTCTGGTTTTTTCACATGTGTGAGCACAAAACACAGTTGTCAAAATCGAAGTCGGAGTTTTCGCTGTCCCTGAGGACTTCCGAGACACTGTGGGTGTGAACGCTAGCCCAAGGACACATCAGCTGTTCACCAGTGAGCGCGCTTCCCCTCAACCAGCTCTCTTGTTGGCTCTGAGAGGCTGTTTGGACCTCTAGAACTTTCTCAGAGGCTCTGACCTGTTGTTAAGACACATTGGCATACCCCTGGCTGGGTAGCTCCCTTGGTAAGAGCATCATCCCGACGTGCCAAGGTTGCAGGTTCAATCCTGGGTCAGGGCACATACGAGAAGCAAGTGACAAGTGCGTAAGAGGGACAGCGACATGCACTCTTGTTCCCACCCTCCCTCCTCTCTCTCTCTCAAACCAGCATTTTTAAAACACACACTTGGTCAACTGCAGGAAACTTTAGGAGATACATGACTTTGGGCACTCTTGCCTAATGTCGAAGTCCATCTGCCTCAGGAAGCGAGCAATCTGCAGGTGAGGATGTGAAGCAGATGTGGTATCTGAGGCACACAGGCCCAGGCAGCTGTGTTCAGGGTGCAATTTTTCTGGAAAGAAGGCTTTGAATTCATATAAAGTCATTAGTTGACTTTGGTCCTGTTTCTTTGGTTTGACGTTGCTGATGTTGTTTTTGATTATGGAAGAATATACACAATATGAAATTTACCATTTTAACCATTTTTTAAGTCTGTGGTTCACTGAGATGAGCAGAGTCACATTGTTGTGCAAGACTGTCCCATTTCGAAGGGTGTCCTTTAGTTTCTAAGGCAGTAAAACAATTTTTCAGCCTTTCTCACATTTGCATGCGGTGCCACACTTCTGTCTGACAAGTAACAAGCAATCTTAAACCTGGCATCCGTTTTAGTTAGACATCTGTTTTAAGTCAGTGTATTTTCATTTCTAGGTAAAAGCATGTGATTCCATAATTGTTTTCCTTCAAATTCGAGCAAATACCGGTCCCACACTAAAATAGCTAAATTAGTACCCTAAAGGCCTCCATGTTACACCACCAAGAAAAACTTCTCAAAAAAATTAACAGGACCTTCAAAGTTTCAGCCAAACCTTTTAAAAATACAATAAAAAAAAGTTATGAATTTGGACAACTGCAGGTAATTTTTTGGTGTGCTTTAGGATTTTTTTTTACTCAATATAACAGACATCTTAGATCAACAGTTAGAATTTACTTTTTATCATCTCTTATGCTCTCACTTCAGGTTAACATCAATTTGGTATTTCCTCCCTAAGAAATCACTTGCCGACTGGAATGAGATGGAACCTGGAGGAAAGGGTGAGAAGAGAAGGGCCGAGATTCCTCAGGACGTTCCCGATCATTCCTATCAATGTGTGTGGCCTTTTGAATATCCTCTGATATGACAAACTTATCAGGATTGACATGTAACATTCTATTAGTTTCACGTGCAGAACATGATTCGTTATTTGTACACAGGGTCTGGCACAAGTAACACCCCTTCTTTATTACAAAATCGTAAGCATGTAATTCGGTAACACAATATCACACTCAAGCACACCATGACATTTTAGGTGAAATGTTCAAACTGAAACTATAAATTATTACACCCATATTATTACCTTACCAACCACACTCAAGCAGGCGTTACTTCTGCCGGACACTATTTATTGTGAGATGACAACCACAAAAAGTGTCGTTAACATCCGTCGCCCAGGGGGATCTTTAAAAAGAGTCAATGCTCAGCCCTGGCCAGGTGGCTCAGTTGGTTGGAGCGTCATCCCGCACGCCAGAAGGCTGTGGGTTCAATTCCCGGTCAGGGCACATAATCCCCAGTTTGAGCACGTGCAGCAGGCAGCTGATCAATGTTTCTCTCTCATACATCAATGTCCTCTCTCTCTCTCTCTCTCTGTCAAGTCAGGGAAACATATCCTTGGGTGAGGATTACAAGAAAAAGAAAAAAAAAGTCAGTGCACCCTGGTCAGTGCCATCTTGGTTGGTTACGACCCTCTTCCAAACCCCGATTAATCTGAAGTACATTAGAAGCCCCTGGGTTTTTGAAATACTAACACAGGGGATGGAACGAAATTCTAATTCAACTGGTCTAGGGAAGAGGAAGGTAAAAGTGCAGAGAAGGAAGGGCATGGTGGCTTAGATGGCAGCCCAAACCAATCCCAATGCTCGCTCTCAGGGCTTCCTGCCGTATCGACCAAGTGTCCTTGTTGGAACAGTTGGAAGAAGGGTTTCCATTTCAGGCTGCAATGTCTGGGTGGGGGTGGGGGGGTAGGGCGCGGCACTGACCACACCTATCTAATTTTCCTGGCTTCTGAGGAATTCGGAACTAGAGGAGTGGGAAGGGGAATCTGCAGGTAAAACATTTATAACCTAACCACCCTGACCATGAGGATGACCCAGAAGTACAGGGAGGAGGGGCCTGAAACTCCACAATGGAATCTTTGAGCTCACAAAGGACCTTTTACTCTGAGTAAAAAGGTTGCCCAGCTGGTGGAGATTAACAAAGGGGAAACAAAAGGCAAGCAGTGTAGAACCCCAAGAAAATAACGTGTCTTTAAAAATACGTGTCTCCTATCCTACACAAGCAGTACAAATCTTGTTCTCGCAGTCCTGATGGAGAACCACAGTTTCAAAGCAGGACTGGAACAGGATCAAGCCTCGCCACGGCAAAGTGGGGTGTGTCCTTCCAGCCCATCCTGCTGGCTCTCGGGGATGCTGTCTTGTTTTGGGGGACTATTTTCATTCTCCCTCAAGCCTGGATTTCCACATGTCCTTGGCCACAAAACTTACTACGCTGTGTGACTTAGTACAGAGGATGATCGTGATTCTTTATCTGGAGTTAACCTCTGGGCCTTATAAAAACTTACAGCAAAAAGCTACCATAAAAAATGCTCATTATGTGACCAGCCGGTCAACTCTTCTCTTCCTCTCTTTGCTGTGAAAGCACCTGTTTGCTTGGAAGTGCTCCGAGCTCTCACGTGAATGTGCCACACCGCCACCCATCCCACCCTGACACCCACTGACCCCCGCCCCAGGAGACCTGCAGATGGAGCGCTACTTCCTGCTGTCTATGACCACACAACCTTGGCAGTTAACATCAAAAGCAAACAAATGAAGAGAACAGAAGGTGCTGGAGCCGGGGAGGAAGAACAAGCTTAGGTAATGTTTCATACACTTTTTTTGCTGGTGCCCCAGGTGCAAAAACCTGGGAATGTCACATGCATTTCAACTTTTCATCTAAGGGCTCATCTTCTCTCTCCCAGGGTAGTGTGCCGAAGGAGGCCCTACCCTGCGTCCACTCCCTCCTTCCTGTCCTTGAAACACAACCTACCTGCCACCCACAGGCAAACCGCACAGGGACAGCATTCAGCAGTCTCACCTCAGTCCCGTACAGGACCTAACCAAGGCTAGCATTCTGCTCAGTGTTGATGGCTCACTGTCCACATGGGCCACATTTACCTGAGTTGAGTAAGTTACCACCATCTTTTTCCCATCTCCTAAGGGTTCAACAACTCGAGGTCAGCAATTGTCATGAACGTTTAACACAGTACCCCAAGGCAGGATTGGAAGCAAAGCCAGATGGCACCTGCTTGCTGACAGATCCCAAACCACCAACTCGCTGTGTGACCTGGGTTCATCACCCAACCTCTATGGACTGCAATTTAAGTATTACCACAGGGAGCTGAGCTGGTCTTTTCCTGAGATCCTCTGCAATTGTACAATTTGAGGGTCAAGTTGCAACCATTTGACTCTACTGCGGAAGGGCAATTTCAGCTGACCAGCGCTGCGATCCTGCAGAAGTAACACTGTTAAAAACAAACAACAAAACCTCACTTGGATTATTATCAAGCTATAAGTCTGATCTACAAAGTAAGTTGGTTAACGTTCTGAATTTCACAGCCTCCTTGGCCATCTTCTAATAAACAAAATGACAGCCTCTTTGGAACAAAGGTTTCTACAGCAAGGCCTACGGTATTTCACTAAAGCCAGAGAGAACAGTCCTGCCCAGGTCCGGCAGAGCCACAGCCATTAGTGGCCGCCCTGACTCCTGCCTTGTCTGCACCTACCCTTTAACTAGTTCAAATTTACCAGTACGTCACTTTAGCATTTCTTTGCTTGAAACCTTTAAACAGCTCCATTCTACCTAAAGAACAAAAGTCCAAACGCCTACTTTCTGAGCCTGGCACGGAATGGCCTCCCAAATTTAGCCTCAGCCAGCTGCACCAGCTCTTTCTCTGAGCTCCCCCAGCACAAACCCAGGGGTGGAGTCCCCCTGTCTATGGAAGAACCTTTGGCCACAAGATGCCTCCTCCCAACCTGCCTGACCTGCCCCTCTTCCCACAAATAGGACCACCATCTTCAGATGAATCCTTTGAAACGCAAGTGCCACCGTGTTGTCTGTCCCTGGGCTCGTGTAACAAGAGGCATTTTAATTTCTTCTCTGTATTTGTTTCTATTTTTAAAAAGAATACTAAATTATACTAAAAATAAAAGTTTTTTAACACGAGCTGTCCAATGTTTGGACTAGAAAAGTTTTTCAATCTCTTTATTTTAGAGATGAGAAAACTGAGCCCAGAGAAAAAGCTCAACATCTTGCCTAATGTGCCAAGACTCACTCCTCCAGCGATCCCTCCTTTCCTGAGAACGTCCAACGGATGCCAAGTCTCTAGGGGAGACGTCCTAACTCATTTTCACATCCACCACATCCACCTCCAACCATACTGGTTCTCTGCCAGGGGTGTCCAACCTTTTGGTGACTGCACCACACTGGAAGAAGAGTTGTCTTGGGCCACACATTAAACACATTGCAACACGTCATCACACACACAAAAATCTCATAATGTTTTAAGTAAATGTACGATTTTGTGGTGGGCCGCATTCACTGCAAGTTGGACACCCCTGCCAGACCTTCCACCCAACCCGCCCGGCAGTAGGAGTGTGCCCTCTGCACAAGCCTCCCCTACAGAAGGATCACACTTCTTTCCTTCCATCCAGAATGAGGGCCACAGCAATGAGTCCCAACTTTCTAAGTACAGGTACTCAAAGGGATAAAATTCAGGGACTAGCCCCTTCTCCCCAGGGATTATAGTTGTGCTCTTTAATAACTGTGAGTTGTGAAAAATACAACAAATATCCACAGTGAATTCAGTAGTACTTTAATGAGGTTGTATTTTATTATTCCATAAATACATTGAGAGTAACACATACATATGGGTGACTTTCTGTGTTTGGTTCACAAACTACACTTGGGGTGCTTATGGGTTCCCAATCACTCATTTGGGAACTGCTGAGTGGTGGCATCAGTTCAAAACTTCAGAGGGGGTATCTGAATGCTAGGGAGGGGCCGTAAGTCTCCCATTACCTTCCTCTGAAAGAAAAACACTACCGGCTAACGAAGATACAATCAGAAAGGGCGTCCAGTCAACTCACTCTGGACTTCCCTCTGCATCAACCTCTATGTTGGAGATATTACTGTCACAGGCGTTAGTATTTTCAGGATGTCTTTTTGGGGGAAACAAAGGATCTCTCACATCAGTTCTCTGGTCTGTTCTCAGCTGTCCTCACAATGGTGTCTACAGAAAGCCCCACCCTAGATTCACACTCCAGTCTCTTCCCAGCTCTCACCAGGAATTATCACTAAAGAGGAAGCACTGACAAGTGATGGATGATTTGCATTTTAACCCTATTCAAATTTGGGTAAATGGTTTAATATGCATGCTAATATTCTATCATTATTCCAATTAAGGAAACTATTATGTTAAAGTGTTTAATCAGGAGAATTAGGAAGAACTCCAGACACCTAAAATTAACCTCTAATAGTCTTGACATTCATTTCATTTATGTGCAATTTGCCAAGCTATAAGTAACTCGCTGCTTAAGACTTCTGCTTTAGGCACGTGGGGATTCCTGATAAGACCTAAAAGCAATTCATTTCCTAGCTAGATTGCTGTCTAAAAGAATAAACTAAAAGGACCGCAATTTAAATACAATCAAATCCCCAAGCAGCCACATTCCAGAAGACTTAAACATCGTGCTCTGGATCCCCAGGAACAACAATGCAATTCCCATCAGAAACACCACCACCACTTCCTCTTTCTCTGACCTTCTCTGTTTAATTACTTCCTGCGATTTCTTCCAGGGCCGAGGCGCCGCTTCCCAGGGCGGCAGGCTCTCCACACAAGACTGGCTTGTCGGGAGGGCACAGAGTGCCAGGTGACTGTCAGATCTTACCAAGTGCTGGGACGTCATATTTCTTTTTAAGTGATGGGATTTTTGGGCCTCCTGGCAGTCGCCAAGAAGTTTTTTCGAGAGAAAGGGAAAGGAAAAAAGGGAAAGGAGAAGAGAAGAGAAGAGGAGAGAAGAACGAAACGAAACTCGGGCACATTCCCATCCAGAATAAAGCCATACCTCAGAGCCGGAAGTCCTGCCAGGGATAGGGGAGGACGAGAGCTTGATATTATCTCTTGTCGTTGGGTACTGTCCAGTGAGTTTCCTCAACAGATTCCAAATGCCGCCATGCGAAGTCGCCTCTGAAGACCCAAACCCGGCAGCTGGGAGCTCGCTATCCTCACAACCATAGATAGGCCCTTGCCACCCAAAGTGTGCTCCATGGGCCAGCAGCACCAGCAAGTTTGTTAAAAATGCAGAATCCCAGGCCTTACCAAAACACAGGCCTCATTTTATCCCCAGGGGATTCCCTAAGCATGTTCAGGTCTGACCCTCCTCTCAGACAGGCAGGCTGAAATGCAGGTCCAGGAGAACACTGTGCTTTGTGAGCCTTCTGCTCACACCTGCTTTTTCTATCAAGGGGAAGGTGGTTAGATCTCTTTCCAAACGAGGAGTCCGTAGAGCTGCTCTTCATCTCAGTACAGATGAAGCCACCTTAGTGGGCACTGGCTCCCGGCTCCACAGAGCTGAACAGGAATGCAAGGAAGAAATGTCACCTCGCAGTTGGAAGGCATTTACAGGATCCCGAGTTCCGATTTCACTCACTCAGCAGAAACATAAACCGACCTTGACATAACACAATTTTCAATGAGAAAACTGAGGCTCTGTAAAATTATGATACACAATGTTGTTCTACAGACATGGGATTTGAAGTCAAAGGATCTGGGTTAAAAATAACAAATCCTGCTCTGTGACCCCAGACAAGATACTTAACCTTAACCTCTATGAATCTTTCCCTTGCCTGTAATTTGGGGACGCTTGGGTGTCAGACATATCCCCTCCATGTGTGAGTGTGCAATACTTGTCCACACAATGAACACTCGCCGTAAATATACTTACATAATAACTTGTTAGGGGATTCTACCCCCCACCCACATCTGGACATTCCCATGGCTGTGGCTCTAGGAGGAGCCCTGCAGAAAGAGGGGAAGGAAGGGAAAACAGCTCTGGCTGTCAATCAGACAGTCAAGCATCAAGGCGATGCTACCCTTTCCTACCCCTAAGGCCTGTGAAAGCGCCCAGCACTCTAGAGAGTAAGCTCCCTGGGGCTTTGCAATTAGAGTCCAAGTATATTCATTCTAATGTCGAGTTCTTTAGTCTCAGAATCTACCACACTCCCAATGGACAACTGTAATCTGGTACCTTCTAATTTTCCTTAGTATAAAAATCATCTAAGAATGGATGGTCCGAGATGCAAAGCTGGTTTACAAACAGCAGGCTCCGGAGCTACAACCTGTGCACACAAACAGACTCATGAGAAGGCGACCATTAGGCCTTCAGGGCTGGAAGTAGCACTGAACCAGGGTGTACCATTCTGGCAGAGCAGACTTGTTTTGGAATTTTGAGCCTGAGAGAAGCCACAGATTTGATTTAACCTATTAAGCAAAGGAGAGAAATTTTATTGCTATATTAAGACAATATTCACACTTATGTGGCTTTAAAAGGTCTGGAAAAATGAGTAAAATTATTGAGACGCTGATTAAATTAAACCTCTGGGCCAGCATCCACTTTATTCCTTGGCTAGAATATAAAATGCAAATACCAACACAGCATGCAAGTAGACAAAACAAGTCATAAGCTACCTTATGTCTAAGAGAACCCTGGGCCCCACCCACTCCTCCCAAGACTATTGACTCGTTTTAGAAATATTTTGAAAGCCATTGGTAATATGATTTCGAGACGACAGACAGGGATGGCAAGAGCGCCAAGGAGCTACCAGAGGTAAGAACGCTGACAGGAAGAAATGAGACAAGCTACTAGAAGACACGGCCAAGTAGGGTCACTGAGTAAAGGGGCCAAGCTGGGCATTACCGATTATTATGGTACAAAAACTAGGCTGCTGTTCTAGAGGAGCCTACCAGGACAGTACTGGAAACCAAAGGAAAAGCAGAACGTGACCCCTAGGCTCTAATTCTCCCACACACCCCCTTGAACAAGTCACTTCAACTCTCTAGGCATAAAGTGAGAGTCCCGTGTCTTGCCTCAGAAGGTTGCTATGAGGCTAACATGGTTCATGGCTATCCACAGCCTTGTAAATTCTGAAAATATATGACACCTTGCTACACGATGTGGGACGTACCAGAGGTGGATGAGTGCCACTGACTTCCCAGTTCATCAGGTGCTGTGCTCAAATGCTTTATTTACATTTCCACTTCTTAACAGCTTATGAAGTAGGAAGCAGAATGAACTTCAATTACATTAAGCTGGGACTCACGTCGTAGGAAGCTTTCCAGGGCCCCTGAGTCTGTGGAGAGCACAGGCAGGGTGTCACCCCAAAGCCCACGCTTCCTCCACTGCCACCTTGGCAGTTGGCCCTTCATGGTAATTTTGAAAAGCAACCTCAAAGTCTTTTCGGGTGTAAGTACAACATGAATAACTTTAAAATTTTATAAGGTAAAATGATTTTTTAATTGATGACTATGGACTGTCACCAACCAGTAAACATTTGCAGGAAACCTCCTATGGGCTCAGCAAGCCTAAAAGGACTAATAAGCTATTGTTCCCATACAGAGAAGGGCAGATAGGTCAAGCTTCCTTGCAGTTCTCAGAGTGGGATGCAAATACAAAATAAACAAAGCTTATCTGAAAAATCAATGCTGGAGGCCAGAGCCAAAGCAATGCAAGGGGAAAAAGAAATAAGAGAAATAAATAACGAAAATGAAAAGACAAAGATGTCATTACTAGCTGAACTTGGAAAGACAATTTAAAAACCTCACCTGCTAATTAAGTTTTAAGCCTTTATAAGTGGACTACAGGGAATAAATATATCTAAGAATGAAGACAACCAGATTTGAAAAATCATTATTTCAGTACACAGAGGAGCTGAAGCCAGACATTTTAGAGGCTGCCCATAGCTAAGCCCTTCAATCCCAAGTGCCAAGTGCTGAAGTCAAAACCCATGACTCCAGCTCCACGCTCTAAGCAAGTCAACAGATACTTTGTCTTTAAGTGTGCAACTGCCCCTTGAGAGCAGCACACATAACATAAACACAACCTGCTGTGGTGTGTGCAGTGTGCCACATGTGGGCATACCGTTGACAAAGATTACCTGAGAAATGAGTAGTTATAAAACAGGCGTTCCTAAGTCTCATACCAGGGACTATCAAGGATTTTACTAAGATCCCTGCCAGGCTTCCTTTCCATCACATGGGAATGTCAAGCTGTGGTAACAACCCTTCAGGACTACCCCAGGCAAGCACAAGAAAATGCACTTTGCCCCACTGAGCATTGTGCACACCCCTGCAAAATATTCCTTCTACTCCAGAGACTACTAGTCCTAGAAAATGACCAAAAAATCATCAATGTTCCAGCCTTAAATATTGACTAAAAAGAAGTATTTACAAGAATAGCTATTTCCCTGGCTGGTGTGGCTCAGGGATTGAGCGCAGGCCTATGAACCGAAAAGTCGCTGGTTCAATTCCCAGTCAGGGCACATGTCCGTGTTGTGGGCCAGGTTCCTGGATAGGGGCGTGCAAGAGGCAAATGATCGATTTTTTTCTCTCTCACACCCTGACGTTTTTCTCCCTCCCTTCCCCTCTCTAAAAAGTAAAATAAATAAAAAATTTCTTTAAGATTTTATTTATTTATTTATTTTAGAGCAAGGGGAAGGGAGGGGAAGAGAGACATCAGTGTGTGGTTGCCTCTCGTGCACCCCTTGTTGGGGACCTGGCCTGCTAGCCAGGCATGTGCCCTGACTGGGAATTGAACTGGCAACCCTTTGGTTCCCAGGTCGGCACTCAATCCACTGAGCCACACCAGCCAGGGCTAAATAAAAAAAAAAAAAAAAAAAGAATAGTCATTAGGGTTATCAATATGACTGGGTCTTTTAAATAAAAGTCAGCCCAATTTACTTAAGAGAAAATAAGCCAAAACAAACCACCACACCCCCCAAAACTTCCTGCTCTGCCTTTATTATCATCTTGTTCAGTTTGGGAGGATTTTGCTGTTAGATTGTGCATCTGTGTTCCCTCAGTCCAGTAACATAGGAACTATGCCAATACTGGAGTCCATCAGCACAGCTGTCTCCAACTTCAAGTGCTAGGACTCCATCAGAACCCTGCAGCTACTGCAAATTGTTAATACTGTGATTTCTTCAGAGATTCTCCTGCAGCGGCAGAAACACAGGCCCTGGCCTATTGTGCTCTACTTCCCAGCTCTATTGGTTCTATTCCCAGTTCCTACTCCAACACTGACTGGAATCAAAACGGTTTCGAGTTGTCAATCACATTTCAGCACCACCGGAAAGTTCTGCGCCCCGTTTCCACAATCCACTCCAAGGACTCATGGGAGTTTCTCAGAAGGAGACTTCTACACACCCCTAGTTAACCAAATACAATTGTAATTATTGCATCAGTCGGCAGGGCAGAAACAGCATTTTTTAATGATTAAATCAATTTTTTTTTTATCAATAGACTTATTCAGCAACCACAATGTGCCCAATGGCATTGGGCTAACAGCCAGAAAATGAGGCAGTTGAGAGGTAACCCTGAATCCAAAAAGCTCACATTCTGGGGCAGACTTTAGCTGAGTGTAAGCCCAAATCTAAATCGTGGTTAACTACCATACATACAGTGTGAGGAAAAATAACAGTCGTCGATTCTGACTTTGAAAACTGGGGTGGAGAAAGTCTAAGAGGACCTCACAAAAGGAATGGCTCCAGGCTGGTTTGGGGGAATGAGAATTTCACTTGTTGGAGAAGAAGAGAAGGAAAAAGAGAATTCCAGAAGGAAGAGCATGAGTAAGCAGGTTAAAGCAGAACAGTCTTGATATTTGTTCTGATCCACTTTTTTTTATATTTTATTAGCTAAAGGAACTGGAAAGCAGAGGGGATCAACTACAGCTAGAAAGGAGGTCGCATCTGCTAGTAACCCTATGGAAACAAACTCGGCACGTGGAGATTGGCCCAGGCCCACCACCTAGCGAGACCCGCGGCCTCGGAACAGGAACTTAACTTTGGACAAGGACTTTGTGCAATGACAATGACCACACTGACAACTTCCTGCCTTACGGGCTTGCTAAGCTCTTTCCAAATTTTTTGTCTCACTTTCAAGATTTTCTGATAAATGAACCAAGATTCCAATTATGCAAAGTCAACTCCATGTTTTTAATATTTAAGGACTTTATTCATGTACAGCAGAAACACATCCTGTTTCTGAGGCCAAGGCAAAGAAAACGGATCAATGTTTTTGTATCAAGTCTAATTTCCACAGCTGTTATCTCAGTGAACGCGGAGAATTCACACTTCTCTTACCTTAACGTGCATCACAGAATTCTCAAACCAGGTTTATTTAAATTCATTTTAATCCAGTATGTGCCTCATTGCATTTGCAGGCAAGATAAGGGAAATGGAAGAAGTTATGGCAATGACAGATTGTCACCAGTGCAGAATTAGGGACAGCAGGACGGGCAGAAACAGTGTGAGCTCTGAAGTCAGAAAGGCCAAGGTTGGTCGCCCTTTCCCCTTCTGAGACAGTACCACACAGCGGTCAAAAACATAGCTCTTCCTCAGCCAGGCTACTGGGTGCTCGAATCCCAGGCTCCTTCAGTTACTAAGGATCTGACCTTGGGCAGATTACTTCACGGGCTTCTGCCTCAGTTTCCCCATCTATACCTGTAATAATAATGCCACCTATCTTACAGGATTGTTGAGAACACTAAATCAAGTAAAGTGCTAAATAAAAAATGTTTGCTGCCTTAGACAAATAACTTTATCCCTCCTTCCCAGGGTTATCGGAATATTAAAGCTAACTTTTTAAAAAATCTACCTCACTGCTCCCTAAAGAGCCATACTAGAGGCTTGTTTTATGCTTGGGTGTTGGATTGTAAGCTCTATGTGAACAATCTCATTTAATTCTCACAGCAACTCCATAAAAATCACTAATATTTATTCCCATTTTATTTGCACTCAGGTAAAGCCTAGGTGGGATACATAAGTAACTTGCCTTAGATCAGAATGTGAGCAAATGGATAAGCCTTGAGCTTTAAGTGTATTTCACAAGTGGCATTTAATGTAGGATCTTTGATTGGATCCTGGCTGAAAAAAGACATTTATAAGAGATATTTTTCAAACAACTGAGACTGAGTGTTAAAGACATTAGGGAATTATTCTTAATTTTGTTAAGTGTGATGATGGTATTGTGGTTTCACCAAGGAATAGTCTCATCTTTTGGGAAGTAAGCTCAAGTATTTAGATATAATTTTGATGTCTAATTTTGAAATGGGTCCACAAAAAAATGTAAACCTCTTTTTTAACGAGAAATCTTTCAACATTAGGAATATGCCGCAGGCAAAGCTGCAACTCCATTCTCAGCAAGACGTGTGTTACAGAGAGGCGTTCACGAAAGGAACAAAATAAAAGGCTGAATGAAAACCTGAGGTCTCTGGGGTTAGTGCTCACTTGAGGATTTCTTCATTTTTTGCTGTGAATTTCTAAACCATTCATAGCAATGATCAAATGCTTTAAAGATACAGCATGATTTTCAAAAATTGTCCTAATCCTATACACAAAGACCACTTTGAATAGTTTGTTGATGCTCTTTATTTTTTAAATTACAAAAAAAAAACCTTGCAAAATTATCAATCTTAACATGTATTTCTGACTGGAGTGGGATCAGTCAATGTATTTTCTATACAACAGCTATTTTTCAGAACCATCAGTGAAAAGAGGAGACAAGCTTTCCTGATTTACTACATACTTATTAGAGAGGACTTTTGAATTGACGTGAAAAAGGTCATTAGAAGGCAAAATCCTTATTTTTTAAAATCAAGCACAATTTTACAAGTGCTAAGATTCTGATTCACTGCATTCTGATGTGATGTAACTCCCTGAGGTCTCCAATTCAATACCACCATTTCTAAGTACTACACACCTTGCCTACTTCCAAAAGGTATCTGAGAGACCTCAAACCTGGAATCATCAGAAGAGAAAATTTAGATCACAATTCATGAAGACGAGTAAGCAAATCTAGCAAAAGCCCAGTCTAATACGGCCACCCTAATCGAGCAATAATTTTTGGCTCTGAGATCCAGATAGTGGCAGCAAAGAAAGGGCAACCCCAGCAAGCTCTGTAACTCAGACAGAAACCTGCTTCCTGGCACCAGCATTTAAAAGGAAATGTTCAGATGGGCCATCACATAAGAACGTTGAACAATAAATGGGCAGTGCCCACAAACGCCAGTTTACAGTCCACGCAGCCCGCTTTCTTACCAGGCACTTTATGTCTCATGCCAGGGCCACTGTATGAAAAGCAATCCTGAGAAGGCTGTTTCTGCAGCGGGCTCAGGTGCCACAGCCTTCTGATTCTCTAACTGAATCCAGAACTGTCCTCAAATACCCACCCTCTCAAATGAGCTTCTGACAGCAGCGGGGGCAGCTGGTTCCATGCTGAACTGCTCTGAAAGCCTGGAATAAAGATATTTATTTCTTGCTGGTGATCCCACACGAAGTCCTTTTGCTTTGGATACCAGATAACCTACAGCCTTTTATGAAAAGAGACAGGCCAGACCAGTATTCACAAGGGATGGAGCCAACGTAGGGTGGAAGAACCAATCTTCGGGATTCTGAAGCCCAGAGCATGGCAAGTGTCCCTTCCTGCTACTACTGTTATTTGTGTGTGCAGGGACAGAGGACCCATAGAAATACCTGTTACTAATCAAGTCCTGAAGAAGGCAAGGCCTGGCAGCATATACCACCCCCATATTTCAGCCCTAGAAATACAACTTTTTTTTCATTTTCCCATTTCAAGACAGTCTACGAAGGCCAAGAAAAAAATGTCTAAGAAAGAAGGGCCAGCAGATGTGGTGGGATAGTCACAACATGCACACCAGGCGGATCCTCTCCAGCTACCGGGGTCCGGCAGACTAGGGGTTACAGCAATCAAAGCTCCCTGGGGACCCACAGGAAGGAAATTCCCTTTCCCAAAGACCAGCTCTCTCAACCCATCCCCCTCCCGCCAAGCCTGGCAACAGCAGACGCCAAAGGATAAAGGGGCATTAAAAAAAGAAGTGAGCAGACTCTTAGAGTAGAGCACAGCATTCTGTCACCTGCTGCAGAAGAAGCCCTCTCGGTGGCCCAAGCCCTGAGTCACTTCCCCTCTCTGCACCGAGTCTCAATGCTGTCGGAGGCAACGACTAGAGAGCCGTCTACCCGCAGGCCCCACGCCCCTGCAGACACTCCTGAGGCTCCCTCCAGGGCTAGTCCCAGCGGCTGCGGACAGGGTCTTTGCGCCCAAGCCAGCGCCACTGCTACCTTGGCTAATGGCAGGCAGCGCTGAATGAAAAGAGCCGAGGCAGGCTCCGGATTTATGAATGTGCAGGGGAGGAGGGGAAGGCTATCATGTGACAATAAAGGAGAGCGTCTTATTCACAAAAAAAAAAAAATGTGGCTGGTGGCAGGCCCAGCCGCTGAGAAGCGGTGGCCGCTGTGCGGGGACCGCTCGGACCCAAGGGCGACGACCTCAGACGCCGGGCCCAGCGGCCTAGCTTCCGCTGCACACGCGATTGGAACGGCCTCCCGAGGGGGTGGGGAAAAAACCAAACCGGACTCTGCGACCGTGAGGCTGCAGGGAGCTGCTCCTCAGCCCAGGGATGAAGAATCGCACGGGTCCCAAGGTGGGCAGTGTGGCCAGACAGCCCTTAGGGCGGAGCACCTCGAGCATTGTTACACTCGGGCCCGCACTCCTGTACACACACGCTGGCGCGCGCACCCCCCAGCACACTGCCCCGCACGCCTGTACACACGCGCGTGCACACACATACAAGCCAGCAACACACTGCCCCGCACGATCTCCACCTCCGCTGCACACGCCTCGGATCCGCCCCCCGAGCTACCCAGACCCTGCGGGGCGCCAGTCTCGGGCCCACAAGCGCGTGCACAAACACTGGCACGCGCCGCGGGACCCCGAGGGCGGCTCCAGCATGCCGGCCCGCGCGGGGACCCCGGCGCACGCAGACCCCAGCAGACCCCAGCTCAGCTCGCGCCTAGTGCTCCCCTTGCTCAAGGCCGTGTTTTTTATGAATGAAAATGTGGTATGCAAATGAGAGCGATTCAAGAAAACGAAATGGCGGAGCCTGGGCCCAAGAGGGCTCCAGACAGGACCGCAGGGCGAGCAGTGGGGCGGGAAGAGTCACACAGTCATCCTGTAAAAACCCACCTACCCCAAAAATCAGAAGCGGGGGTGACAGGTCTTCCGCTAAGGGTGCAGAGGATTTCGGGGTGGTGGTGGATGTTTGAACTCTCCGGAGAGGGAGCGGGGACCTCCCCGAGGTCACCAGTGCGCCCTTGGCCCCCGCAGCAGCCACCAGCCCGCCGACCCCAGGCGCACCTCCGCCGGCCTGCAGCAGTTTTTGCCCCCTCCTCACTTCAACAAGGGAGGAAATTTCGCGTACCAAACCCCACAGGCCAGCGAGTCTCTGCACCCTACGCCAAGTTCACCCAAGAAGCGTCCCCGCCGGCGTCCTCAGTTCCGACCCCCACGCTGCCCCCGCGGGGCACACGCGTCCCACCCCGCGGCCAGACTTACTCGTCCGGGTGTGTTTCTTCGGTCATTTTCCTGTTCACCTAGATGCCTGTCCCGCGGCGGGCAGCTTTGCTCCCTTCATCTTCCTGTCCGCTCACCCCCCTTCTTCACATCTCCGGAGATCGCCTGATTTGGTTGGGGAAGGGGGCGCCGCACAAGGCAGAAGGGGAAGCAGGACGACCGAGGCGCGGGGCGGTTTGGGGGAAGGGGTGCAAAGGCAAGCTGCAGGGGTTAAGGAGCGCCGCAGCGCCGAGGGGCGAGGCGGGCGGGGGCTCCAGGGGCTCGGGAGCAGGCGGAGGGGGAGAGGTTTGGACGGGGGACGGCGGTGAGGGAGACGAGGAGAAAAACAAGCGCGCCGTGGAGCGGCGGGGACTGCTAAGAGAAGAGGGCCGGTCGCGGGTTGGGGCTTGGTCCGGGGTCGCCCCCGGGGGCCGGGCCAATCACGGTTCCGGGGAGCGGTCGGAGGCCGGGGGAGGTGCGCCTGGGAGGCGGTGCAGGGCGCCCCGTCCGAGCCCCATCTCTCGACTCTACCGATTTACTCCATATTGGATTCTCACCGCCGCCAACAGGAGGAGGAAGTGGGGCGGAAGCGATGACGTCTTCCCAGCGGCCAGAGGTGGTGGAGTGCAAAAAGCTTCCTACTTGCGACCGAAAAAAAAAGAAGAGAGAGAGAGGAAGAGAAGAGAGAGAAAAAAAAAAAACTTTGTCGCGTCTACTGAGCATGCCCGGCTTCCTATCCCCCTCCCTCCTGGCTTCCACTCCCGGGGGAGCGGCGGAGCGGAGTTGTTTGCGCCGCGTCTGTGTGGCTCCGGATCCTCCCTGGTCAGAGCTCCGGGTTTTAAGAAGCCGGGGCGAAGGAAGGAGGCGGGAGTGGGGGACTCGCACACATCTGGCTCCCGTTTAGTTCCCTCCCTCGTACCAAACCCCTGGATTAAAAATCTTGGGGGTGGGGGGAAGAGTGGAGATGGAGAACTCCGATTAGGGCCGGAGGGGGATTCGGGCTCCGAGGACTGACTACCCCCACACTGCGGGGCGGGAGGGTGAGGGCGGCACAGGTGCCTTGCCAAGGTTCTGAATGGCAAAAGCTTTTCAGTTTTGCTTGAATCTTATGATCTTTTTTTGTTTTGGTAGGGGACGAGCATTTTTAAGGAATCATTTGTACATAAAAAGGATAAAAGGTTAAGTCCAACGCAGCCTAGAAACGTTTGCATTTCAGTAGAAATGATGGGCTTTCTCAGGTTAAAAGGTAAGTCCAAATATATTTTTTAAAATAATTCAGTAAATCTCTGTCATGTAGGTGGAGAATGGCCCAGTCCCCCAGCCCTTGCAGACCATAGTTACTCGGGTAGAGGTTGGCAGCCCAGTAAGCTTTGGCACAGAGAAATGGGGAGATGGAGAGCTGCGAGTCCCCCTCTCCTTACCCTCTGTCTAAATAATTTTTCCTGCCTTGGCCTGGGATCACGGCCTAGGTGGGCCCGCAATCTCCGAAGCAGCACTGTTTGAGCATGGGCAGGGCTTGCTTCCTGGGCATGCACCCTGCACAGTTATCTTTGCTTGTTTTGATGCTCTGCTGTTGCAGCCTTGAAATTCTTTACAGTGTTTAAACAAACAAGCGGCTCCACATTTTTAGTTTGCAGTGGGTCCCACAAATTACGTAACTGTTGGGTATTTACTTCTGGGGTCTTGCTAGGGAGCAAGAGATATAGTCCCTGCCCCTTCCTGCTTTCAAACATCCTCCTGAATGTGTTAAGAGACTACACAGATATTTTAACTAAATGGCAATGATTGAATGACTTAAAAGTAGATTAAACACACCTCAAATGTAGTACACCTAAAGGGTTTATACATGCACACACATTTGGAGGACCACAGCACTCCAAAGACAATAGGAGTTTCACCTTGAGTCAAGGAGAAACTGGTGGTGTACCCTAGCTTCATGCTGATCACAGCCATGAGCTTTGTGGCTATGGCCTGGGCCTAGCCCATCTCTGATGCCGAGTGCTGATATATGACAGTGAAAAGGACACTAGATGGAAGCAACAACTGGGTTCTGGTGTTTTCCTCACAGCCTAGAGACCCTGAGTGAAGCTTGGAGCAGTTTCTTAGTTTCTTTATAAAACAGGGATAAGAAGGCTAAAGTTGTCTTTCTCGGTTTGAGGCCATTGAGAGTCAATGAGAAAGCACTGAACAGAGCAAGGTCTCCTCGGTCTCTAGATCTCCGTAAAGCTAAGATGTCCACCAAGCTCTCACATTTGGCCATTGTTGCTTTTTTGCTAGAGGTGCTGAAAGAGATCCCACTCAGTCATTCCTGGACTTCTGGGAACACAAACATTTGCCCATACCAGAATTATCTCACCCAATGGGCGCCTCTTTGGCTCCATCATCCAGTTTCAGAGAGCCCACATGGCAAGGTGGCAGTTGAGGTGATTATTAACTTCCGCAGGTAGGCAAGCAGAACTGGTGTCATCTCTACTTTTTCATCCAGCTCCCTGCTAATGGCGGTGAATGACTGGCCCTTGCCTTTGGACCAGGCAACCAGAGGAGCTAAGAAAAATATTCCAGGTCCAGAATTCACCAGGTCCCCATTTGGATGCCCCGCCCTTGTGCCAGACCCCAGCAGGATTTTAGGTTCTCTGAGCCTCAGGTTCAGTGTCTGTAGTGTCCGGATAATACCCACAAATAGGGTTGCTGGGAAGATTAAATGGCTACAAGGTGAAGGCACTGTGTTAAGCACACTGCAAATAAAAAATTATACTCTGGCTGGTGTGGCTCAGTGGACTGAGTGCCAGCCTGCCAAGCAAACGGTTGCTGGTTCCATCCCCAGTCTAGGGCACATGCCTGGGTTGCAGAAGGAGTGGGGGGAGCACCAGAGGCAACCACACATTGATGTTTCCTTCTGCTCTCTAAAAGTAAATAAATAAAATCTTTTAAAAAAGAGAGAAATATCTTTTTTAAAAAAGAAAATTAATGGCAACACTTTCTTCTTTCTAAGGCAACCAGGTTACTAAATGCTCCCCCTTCCACTCCCAGTACTTCACGTTCCTCTCAAGAAAACTTTCCACTTTTCTCCTGCCTTGTTCGTTATCCAAAAGGGGCCTTTTGATGGAAGTTCCTAGCAGGTCACCCATCGATCCTCCCCATCAATTACTAACTGTGCGCCTGCCAGTCCATGGAATAAATGACACATTGGGCGAAGAACTCAGATATGTTTGTTGATCTGAATATGACGGTGTTATCAAAGTGTGCTTACATTGTTACCAGAATCGGGGCTATCATGGATTTCGGGCTTTGATTTAATGGCATCACTGAAAAAGCTAAACACCTACACCCCTGTCTCCCCTACAACCTGCAAAACCGGGCAAAGCAACTCCGAACAGGATCAAATCAAGGGTGTCGACTCAGTGCGATCGTTCAGCTTCAAAAGTAATGTCGATCTACTCACAACCCCACGCAAACCTAGCGGAGCCCCCAGCAAGACCCCCACCCACCCCCCACCAGCCTCTCAATCCAGAGTCCTGGGCGGGGCAGCACCCCCACCCGGGTCCTCCCCCCGACCCCACGGCCTCCGGGAAAACGCGGAGCGCGGAATCGGAGCGACCCTCGGTGGCCCCGGGACGGGCATGCTCAGTAGACCCGCAGGTCCTGTTTTACTCGGAACGCGGCCGCGGCCCCCGCCTCCTCCCGGCCGGCATGGGTCCCGGGAGAAGAGGACATTTTATCCTTCTTGGCAATCTGCTCTCTCTCGCGTGCCCTTCGTTCTCTCACTTCTAGCCCGTCGGGGTCCAGTGGAGCTGGAAGCGTAGATCCCCCCGGGGTGGGGTGGCAGGGTCGGATCCGACGAACCACTCGCCCTTACCCCTCCCCCACCAGGGGCGCTCTTGGGGAGAGGGGTGACCTGGAGAGGACTCTACGGCACCCCCAGGTACGTGCGGCCGGGTCCGCAGACCCCCTTTCCCCGCACTGACGCGGCCTGCGAGGCGCGCGCAGCTGCGCTGGGGCCTGTCCTCACCTCACCCCCATTCTGCCCCTTCGGTATTTCTCAATGACCGGCGCTTGGAGGACACTTCCGACGGGGGAGGGAGAAGGTGTCATTAGCGCCCAGTTTATCAGTTCCTTCCGGTCTGCCGGGAGCCCTGCCCTGCGCGCTGCTGGGCCGCGCCTCGGGCGCTCGGGTGCCTTTATTATTATGTTTAAATAAGCAGTCGTGTGTGCCAATGTGTGCCAAGTGAGTTTGTAGCCCAGCTGTCTCCCCCAAGACCCGCTGGCACGAATAGAAACCCAAGCTCTCTCGTAATGAAAGGGATGATGCAAACTTAGAAACTGACCCGGCACCCGGGAATGGTGCCCTCCCCCACCCGGCGCGCGTTGTTCCAGTCCGGGCATGAATGGCTGGAGCCAGATTGCATAATCTGCTGGGTATAAATAGCCGGCGGGCGGGCCGCTGACGCGCTCGCTCGTACCGTTATCGTGCAATACTTCAGTCCCAACGCAGTTCACTCCCAGGTCATTTTCCCTTTCAGCTGCAGTGCTGGGATTTTAAATAGCAGAGATGAAAGGCTCCTGTCCCTGCCTCCCTCCTCCCTTGAATTCATTTATTATGAATGAAACGCCGACCTCGTGGCTTCCTGAGGTGCTCCACTTCAGGTAGGAGGGAGGCTCAATGACAACGCAGCAGTCCACCCAAGCTTGTGTGTGTGCACTCGCTGCGGAGGTACAGAAAGCAGGAAATGATTGACAGGGCTGGGAAACCTTGTCAAGAAAATGTAACGGCTTAGGGTTTGCCTCTGGAGTTTCAGGGTATCTCTACAAGCCTCGGTCAATTTAAGAGCAGGTTATGCAAAGGGACTTTAGCCTGTGGCTGCTTGCTCTCGCCCCTCCACCTCCCCTCCTACCTGGGGGCCGCCGCCTCTGTGCAAGTGCAGTTTCATGTGGAGCAGCTGGTTCCCTTTCCCCTCGGAGGCAGCAAATACCCGCAACTCTAAGAGGCTTAGGGACGTTCGAGTTTGGGGAGAAAAGCTAGCATGGCCAGTTTAGGCATTTTCCAGTTCTAGAACTCTTTCTAGAAGCCTCACTTATGTCCAAAGCTGAGAAAATCTAAAAACTTATTCTTTCCAACTGTATTTCACACATTTGTGCTCCTTTTAAAAATGAAAGTACACAGAGGGCTTTCCCCCTTCTCTTAAACACCACAATTCAACCTAATTTCTCAAAATAAAATTAGTTCTTCGTAAATGGGTTTCTGGCACGTGAAAAGCAATGTCAGGCTCATTATTTTTCAAATTGAATGCCCATTCCTTTAATCTGCATTTAAAGTACCAGGTACTGTCTGAGGCAGTGGTTCCTGCTCTCTGCAGGTTCTTTCATGGGGGGCAACAGACCTGTAAAGAAAACTTTAGGGCAGCGATTTTCAACCTTTTTAATATCATGGCACACATAAACTAATTACTAAAATTCTGCAACATACCAAAAAAAAAATATTTTGCCTATCTAACAAAAAAAGTAGGTATAATTTTGATTTATTCACACCAGAAGGCTATTGTTGTGTTGGCCGTTGTCATTTTTTCAATCTGACAGTCTAAGGGAAAAGAGGCCAGTGCCCCTGACTAAATAGGAAGATATTGCATGTTTTAAAAATTCTTGTGGCACACCAGCTGAAAAACGCTGCCTTCGGGTAATGGGTAACTGCTCTAAAACATGGGGTAAACAGCAGAGGAAAGGGTGTTTGAGCCAAATCTGGAAGGAGGGTGACAGTGCTGATAGATAACTGGAAGTTGACGGCCCTCTGAGATGACAGCCCAGGGAACAGAAAGGCGGGAAGTGTGAAAGGGTGTGGGGAAGAGGGGTCACAGAAAGGCCACGGAACAGAGCGGGAGCCAGGTCAGGGAGGCCTCACAGGCCACCCTAAAGGAGGTTAGACTATCTTGAAATCATGGAACCTTTTGTAGCCAGTTCACAGCTGATCTTTGTCCAGTCCCAGTTCATTGCAGTGGGCCCCATAGGTATGCAAATATAGGGCAAGTGGGCATCCATTGTTATGGGATTAGGGCATCAAACCAAATTCACGGACTGACAGGTCCTTGGACAGATAAGGCCCCCCAGTCACGTTTTTGTTTGCTGGCTCTTTTTTATTTTAAATCTGGCTAACAGTTTAAAATCAGAATATTTCACATAAAATCAAGATTTGGGCTTCTGAAAAACCTCTGCAGATCTGGTTACTGTGAGTGCCGAGCTCCTGGTTGATAATGATTGATTGTTGCTGAGGGGTGGCTGCCCCGTCTGTCAATCTTCTGGCTCCCAGAGGTATTTGGGTTTTCGACCCCTGGCATAAAAGAATCTTTTGTGACCAGATCAAGACCCCCAGTCTGAGGCCCAGGTAGGTAGAGCTTGTCACTAGGTACAGCAATTTGCCTGAGGGGCCCTGGGCTTCTTAGGAGGAAAAACACCAATCCCCAATCTCCTGACCCAAGATTCTGTATTATAGTTAAGCTAGGCCAGCCAGGCAGGGTGGGTTAAAGTGGGCTCAGCCCCAGCCCAGTGGCAGGAACAAGGACAGCCCTAAAATAATAGTTAACACTTATTCTCAGCTTAGGCTCTGTTTCTAGGGAACTCAGCCTAAAATAACTAGGCTCTCTGCCAACAGGATAGCTGGGAGTTCAAGTGATCAACTGGAAAAGTCACCCAATAGGATCATGTGTGCACCCCACATGTATGGATCTGCTCATACAAGTTCCATAAGCAAAGATTTTAAGAAGGGGATACTCGACTCAGATTTACCTTTTTAATAGATTACTCCAGGCATGGAGGATGGTTGGTAGGAAGCAGAGCAAAGATTGGTTAGAAAGACATTTTTTTCTTCCATGATAGGAATAACAATGCATGACAAAACCTAGAGGCATTGGCCATGGAGCAGGAAAACTGATTCCTTCTTCAAGTGTAGAAATGACTTGGCCGTATAATCTATTCCATGTGGGGACGAATAGAGAGGTCTGGGATGGTCTCTAAGTTTTTGGCTTGGGAAATTTGATGGATCTCAGTGCCTCTAACATGACAGAGTAATAGGTGGGGTGAGGAAGAAGGGCTTGGTCACTCAAGATGGAGACATGATAGACAGTGGCCACCCCTCAACCGTGGGACTCACAAAGTAGGTCAGAGATGGAGGGATCTAGGGAGGCCAGAACAGAGGAAGCAGAACCTAAAGACGGAGCTGGAGAGACAGAAGAGACAGTGCCCTGAGGGCATCATTTGAGCAACTGGATTCAATCCTGCCTGAAGCCTGAGGAGGATCTGCACTTTTCAGATCAAGAAGGGCCTCTGTCAGGTACAACCCAAGTAACTCTAGTGACCCAAATAGAAAGCTACATTTTGGATGGTAACAAAGATTGAGAGGAACTGAGGAATGGAATATAAGGGGAATTTTAGAATGTGTGTTTGCAGTTTAAGGTGGGGCATGCGGGGTCAGGGCCAGGGAGTTTCATGATGATTTGATTTAACAGACCAAACTTCTCCGAGCAAGTTAGTCAACACATCGTGAGCTACACTGAGGGCTCTTTCTCGCCTCAGCACCCCACCATCGCCACCTTAATTCACGTTGTCAGCTCCCTTCTCACTCTTATCATCACGCCTCATTTTTATTGCCTTGATTCCCCAGCCCCTTTCTTTTGTAAAGACCATAACTGAGAAAGGAGGCTTAATAATGTAAGAGAATCAGAGCTTTTGGACTTAGAAGAAAATGAAAGATATGTTTGTGGCCCCTGTGGCTCCAGTAAACTAAACATTTTACCCAAGCTGTTTGGAAAGGGGAAAGAGGAAAGAGGAGAAAAGTATTCGTTGCACAGTGTGGTCCCTATATCGGTTAGCTTTTGCTGTATAACAAACTGCCAGAAAATTCTGTGGCTTAAAACAATAAACATTTCATTATTTCTCACGAGTCTCTGGTCGACTTGGTGGCCCTTCTGGCCTCCGCCAGCTCGGCTGGGGCAGGATGGTCTAGGGTGGTCCCTCACAGGTCTGGTGATTGGCAGGCTAACTGGTCTAGCAGGACCTGAGCTGTGCTAGCTCATCTGTGCCACGTGATCTGTTACCCTTCAGTGGGCAGGCCCAGATTAGATCACGTGACAGTGGTGGCAGGGTTCCCAGATCAGCAGGAGAAGGCAAAAGCCAAAGTGCATGCCTCTGCTTCCCATTGCGTTTGTTAATATCCCACTAGCCAAAGTAATCACATGGCCAACCCCGGGTCAAGAGTCAAGAAGCAGTGGAACAGGCTCTTCTTGAAGAGAAGAACGGCAGAGTCACATGGCAAGGGATGTGCATATAAGGATGAGAGGAATTTGTGACCATTTTTATAACCTACTTTAGTCTCTGACCCACATTTCACAGTTAAAGAAGGGTATAATAATGTACATTGATCACATAGATTTGAT
>VMDR010013590.1:0-24903 GCA_007922815.1 Macrotus californicus | reverse complement strand
CTAGCAACCATCACCACAGGCCATTCCATCCCTATTCTCTCCATAAATTCATTTATTCACCCAAAGGCAAGTTAAAAATTTGATTTCTGTATATATATTTTTTTCTGTTTTATACCTAAAATGTAAATGCATATAACTAATGAATGAGGACAGCTGATATGATTTTGTGTATAAGTTACAAATGCTCTGATAATTACAAGAAACTAAGTCACAAACAAGAAACTTTATTTAGCTTGTTGCCAGCAGGAACCACATGCAATACAAATAATCACTTTTGAGTTAAAATCTCAGCAGAGCATTTCCAAAGGCACGTCCCATTTGACAGAGCTACTCTGACAGCACACCACACCCATGCTTTTTTTAGTTAGTTGGATGTTCTGATACTAGTTATGCTGGAAGATAACTGGAGCTAACACTCCAAGTTCTAGACCCACGCTGACCAACAGAGTAGGTGCTGGCCACATATGGCTACTGAGCACTTGAAATGTGAATAGTGCTCATTGAGATGTGTTGCAGGTCAAATATTGACCAGAACTCTAAGACTTTGTACAAAAATTAATCTCATTAATGTTTACTTTGATCACATATGGAAGGAAATGTTTTGTTTATTTTAGGTTAAACAAAATATATTCTTGAAAAATCTGGAATGTCTCCCACCTCTGGCCTCAATATTCCTACCAGGTATACCTGCTGGGGGCTGAGGAGGAGCCTCAGAGCCCCAACTCCATCTGAACCCCACCACTCCCATAACATCTGCAGGTGTGCTCAAGGCAGGACAGAAAAAATAATTAATAATAAAGATAATATGAAATGTTATACCTACCCCAAGGTTGTCAGGAGAGTGGATTCAAATGAGATGCGTGTCAAATTGTCTTAAAAAAATAAGGTAAGATCACTTTTCTAGCCCAGAGTTACCAGTTCATTCAAGAAGTATCAGATTTCACACTGTACTACCAAGTAGGTTAAAAAGTCTTCTCAATTCTTTCCATAGAACTACCCAAGACAAAACACTCGAAAGTTTTTGTCTGGTCTATTAGCGGAAACACCCAGGGGAACTGTCTGGTATTCAAGAGTTCAAAGCACTCTTCACTGGGGAATCAGAGACTAGGCAGGGTCAGGTGGAGGTTTAACGAAGATATGGCCAAACACACTTGGTTCACTGTATCCGAATGCTCCTTGAGATTCCTTGAGAGCACTTCATCCTTCCTTGGAAGAAACCTGTAACACTCACAAAGAACATACATCTTCCCTAGTGATTTTCAACCTTTTTCATCTCTTGGCACACATAAACCAGTTACTAAAATTCTGCAGCACATCAAAAAATATACTTTTTGTCAATGTGACTAAAAAATTAGGTATAATTTTGATTCATTCACACCAGATGGCTACTGTTGAACCCAAGGCTGTTGTCATTTTTTTTTTTTAATTTGAAAATCTAAGTTAAAAGAGGTCAGTGTCCCTGACTACACATAGTCAGGTATTGTACATTTAAAAAATTCTTGTAGCACACAGTTGAAAATCTCTGATCTACCTTCTGGGAAGGTGAAAAAGTAACAGTTAGTTATATTGTTTCTTCACAAAATCTCCACACACTTTTAGCTCTTGGAAGTAAATGAAAATGGTCGTTCCCATTCCAACTGATACAGTATCTTCAAAAGAATGAAAGTAATTTGACAGTTTGCTCAGGAAGTTGCACTGCCTCAGTGTGTATACACACGGGTTTATCTGACTGTTAATCCTTTTGCTCAGCAACTATCAAAGGACAAACCAGACCATGCCACTGAGCTCACACCTGCCCTAAAAATAGACTGCTACCGCCTCCTTCCCTTTGGCAACAGGGCTGGCAACAGTCTTTTCTTCCAAGAGCCCCCTAAACATTAAAATGCCCTGCAAATACTGCCGAGTCAAGTTAGGGCCTTTAAGGCTTAAACCCTAACTAGCTAACTGCTGGAAACCAGAACGGGTGAGTCAATGAGATGAGGGAGGAAAGGCCTCAGAAAAGACCAGTGGGAGACCACAAAGGAGATAAAGTATCTCTTTAAGTCATGATTTTGCCACTAAATGTAGAAATATTTTCAACTTCCTTCCCGATCTATTTTACACGGAGATAGGAGTGGAGTCAACAAATTGTCCAAATTACGAAGAAATACCACCAATGGAGCCGCGAGAGAACAAAGTAAAGCAGGAATTCTGCATCAGCTTCCTGTATAGATCACCTCACCATGGCACGATGACATCTCCATCCCCCGCACACTCCACCATTTGTTCTTCCTGCCCCACTGAAGAGACCAAGTGGAAAACAAGGCAGGGAACCAGAGCTAGAAAAGTTTACTGCTTTTCACTTCCCCGTAGCACCACACTCATGAACAGAAACCAATACCAATCTAACAATTATTCTGGAATGTTCATTTGTTTTCTTAAACAATACAAGATAGGTGAAAGACAGTAAAATAGAGCTATAAGCTCATTTAAGTTAGATAAATTTTAATTACTTTCTGGGTTACTTTAATAAGTATTTTAAAGTTCACATCCATTACCTGCTGGCCACCAAACGAACCAAATAAAAAATTCAGTTTCAATTCTTGCCTTTACTTAATTACACCCAATAATGATCTGAGTGTGATAGAGGAAAGGTGGAAACAAGGGCGGGGTGGGGGGCGGGGACAACAGGCTGCAAACAAGAGATTAAAATGAAACTGGAGTGGTATAAATTCTCTCCATTACTGAACGCATGACACGTGACACAGCCGACACACAAAGCTGGACTGTGCAGAACACTGAGGCCGAGCCCACTCACCTCTTCCACGATGTGCCTATTCTTGACCTTCAAATGCTCTTTCCCCTTAGGTCTTTTTCTCCAGCCCACAAACATGAACTGCCTAGTACTACACCTTTCTCTATTTATTCATTAACATGCACTGTGCCATATACTGGGAATGAAATGAAGAATAGATAACCCCTGACCTCACAAAATGTAGAGGCTGGTGAAGGAAAACAATCTCAGTAAAGGCGTACTTGATACGTGTTACAACATGCTCCAGTATCGGGAAGTGCTCTTGTAGCAGGGTGCCAATGATGAAGTTATTTCAACCATCTGAAGAGATACTGGTATAACCTGGAATAGTGGCTGCAGAGATATAAATAACTTCAAAACTGACTGAATGTAAACAGGTGGAAGAATAGGAAGCGTCAAGTAAGATGCCCAGATTTCTGCCTGGGCATTTTGGTGGATGAAATGCCATTTAATGTGAGAGGCAACAGTGGTATGTGGACAGGTTTAACTAGAGGTGCCTGTTGGAAGTCTAAACAGAGGTGTCCAAAGTGGGTGGTTGGAAACTGTGAGCAAAGCTTGGGGAACAGCCTAGAAACAGACTGGAGGCTATAAGGACTTAAGTGGCAGATGAAACCATAAAGTGAGAAACCCCAACATTTAGGTAAAAGGAGGAAATGGAGCCCACAGAGGGAAATGAGGAACAAGGTTCTAGGTCTGGGTGGCTGGAAGTTAAAGGAATCCTTAACCTTCTGGCCTCTACATTCTCCCCTGGGTCTGCTTCTGTCCCCTGGAATGTCGGCCATATGTGCAAAGCATCATTGTCAAAACAACTGCAAGTGTCCAGTACATCTCTCACTCTCCACTTACCCAACGCCCACTCCTAAATCTATTACAAACCAGCTTCACTCTCACTGCTACGAAAACTGTCCTCCCTATGAAATGAATGAATTTCCTGATTGTTCTTAACAATCTTCGTATGGGAAGACCCACTGGCCTCATTTCTGTGTCAGCTGTCTGAGACCCCCTCGCCATCCAGGTCTCCTCTGTTGTTCACCTTCTGTTTACTTGCTAGATGTGGCTGTTCCCCAGTGTCACATTTCCTCTTCTTTTCTAGTCCTTCTGGCTTGTCCTGGTTAACCTTACACAGAAGCTACCTATCACCAGTGACTCATTCTCTATCACAAATCCTTGCCTTTCTCTGGGATGCAGTCCTTTGTTTAAATCTCTTTTATGCGATGGATATTTCCACCTTCATTGCCCTCGGGCACCTCAAATACAACCTGCTTAAACTTAAGCTCATTGTCACCTCTCTAAAACTTGCTCCTCTTTGCTTCATCCCCTGTAGGATTAGTGACATCACCATTCACTGAAGCCAAAAATCGTACTGGCTTCTCTCCAACTTTTTCTCGTCACTCATTCAACCAGTCCGATATCAGGTTCCACTGCATCTCCCTCAAAGCAACTTTCCAGATCAAAGAGGAAGCCCAATGCCACTCTGCTGTGTTTCAACAGAAACTGTTCATGTCCAGATCATCCCAGATGGAGTCCTGCATTAGATCCATCAGTTCTGCCTGCCTCCAGAACTGCTCTGGAGTTCTCTCATTCAAGAGAATGGTATCAGGGTGTAACCTCACTTCTTGGTGCCTCTGTCGGGGGGCGGAGAGGCACTTTAACTTGACAGATGGCTATCATTTCTCATCCCCTTATAAGCTCTTGGAACAGCCTTCAGACCTCTGCCCACCCAAAGAGTGGTCAGTAGTGATAGATACATAAGGAACTTGTTAAAATGTCAAATGTCGGGCTCCACCCCACATTTTCTTCTAGGAATGACTCCAGTGCACATCAAATATTGAAGAAGCACTGGCTAGATGCTTTATACTCATATGCACTGAATTTCTTGACGCCCAAGGAACATCCTACCCTTTCAGATCTCTGTGACTTTCAAGAGCAGTACCTACTGTTGGGAATGTCCCATCAAACCTGCACCTAGCAGTCCTATACTAATGTAAGAGCCCCGAGAACAAACAGTACATAAGAGGCCATAAATATGTGACGGATTGGATCATTTAATATAATAATTAACTGATGAGCCTGAGGTACTGAAGTGCACTCAGCTAGAAGCTGAATGTTAAGCAGTTGGAAATGAAGACCCATGACTCACAGGAAAGATGGGCTGAGCTGCCATCTTTTTAAGTCACTAGCAACAATTTGGAGGTTAGGGTAACGAACCGGTAAGGTCTCCTAGTTTTAAGACGGAGACTGAGAAGAGACTATGAGCCAAATCACAGGGAAGGCTGACACCGAAGGGTTCTAATGTAGAAGGTGGCGTGAAACAGGTTACCAGGGTGGGAAAGAGCCACAATAGGTGTCAAGGAGCTCCGAAAAACAAATGGATCTGGCACATGGTATTGTAGCTTTGGCAACTGAAGCAGAGGTAGGGAGGGTGTGGACCAGAACAATGAGGCCGGAGAGAAAGCAGATGCTTAACTTCTTTAGACTAATAACTGAATGAGGCAAGGCTAGTGAACTGATCCCTGCCAGCACCGAGAGAGAAATGGAACTAACAAGAGCTACATCATACACATGGGTCTGGTGGCAAAGTGGCTGAAAACTTTCAGTCAGCAATCTTTGTCACGTGCCACAAGCTCACACTGACTGGGACTATAACAATAAACAACACAGGTAATGCCCCTGCTCTCTGACCTAGTGCAATGAGATAAATGGAGTAATTGATGGTGATCCCACAACAGATAGGTTAAGGAGCCCATATAGGGTGACTCCCTTTGGAGGAGAGGCAACTTTTGCTCTGGTGGTTGGTATAGTGCAGGAATGTAAATATTAAGAGGTATATGGAAGGATAAAGTTCATATCTAATAATCAATATACATATATGAATGAAAAGACTCCAGGAAAGCAGAAAGATAAACATCTCACTTTGCTCCTCAACAAGTCTAAGATAGCAGGGTCCCCATTCTTGACACATAACGCCACTGAAGCACACGGAGAAGACAGAGGCCTCGTGCCATCAAATGGCTTACTTAACAAGTGGCCAGTACATTTTTAGTTCCACTCATGTTGACAATGTGAAAAAATAGCAACACCCCAAACTTTAACAAGATCCCAGCTGCCGTTGCTGCCGCCGTCGCCGCCTATACACGAGCCACATTAGTCTACACCACCAGTCTAAGCCTTGGATCCTCGTGGTTTCAACAAAGATAAAGGCTAATAATAAAACTTTTGTACGTGGCACACAGCCAAGCCAAATAAATGACTCATAACCAGTCACAGAAATTTAGGGTATGGATTAGAGGGAATCAAAGAGGAAAGAAAGCAGCTGCTTCAGAGGCAGAAGAGCATAGTTGTAGGAGCAAGGATTAAAGAAGACATCTGTGACCTTGGCAAGTCATAGAACCACTCTGTGCCTCAGTTTCCCCTCTTGTACAACAGGGATCATCATAATACATACCCTCTAGGGTTGCTAGGTAGATTGAGTATATGTAAAGCCCCTAGAACAATGCCTGGTATTTAATAACTGCTCAACCAAAGCTTTACTTTTACTACCATTGCTAATGCTGTGCCGCTACTGCCGCTACTGCTGCTACCATCACTAGCACTGTAGTATGACTTGCAACTAGGTTGGCAATGAAAATGTATCAAAGAGTTCTACCAGGAACAACAGTATACCCCACACTCTTTACCACCCATACAGAGACAGCCCTAGAAGAAGCTCTACCACTGAGAGCACTGCGATTTTTAAAATATGTAAGCCCTCACCTCATTTTGCCAATTGTAGGGTCATGCTACCACTCCACTTGAGTTACCAGCAATAGATTTCTAAAGGGGCAAGAAGTGGCTGGAAAAAATAGCCAAAACCAAACATCAATCACATAGGTTTTGAGTCGTCTATTAAACTGGAAAATTAAAAATAGTTGTCTTGTTCCGCTAAAGACAATAGACCTGTGATGAGATGTTCCCTGTACCTTGCTGTACACTTTATGAGCAGAAAATTCTGTAAGTGTCACGATATCCTTGGTTGAGACTGGGCCTACCAAAGTGAGGCATCCAGAAAAAAATCCAGACCGTTGTCCCAGTATTCCTAGGAAAAAATTCCTCTTTGTGGTTTATGTTCTTCCACTCCTGCTGTTTTGATGCAGCCCAGAACACTTTTTACCATAGAGAACACAGACTTCATATTCTCTGTTTCAGCTTCCGGTTAGTCTTTGACAAAACAGAAATGGGAATGTCCCATGTAAACTGGTTGCTGACCCTTCACCTTCTCCAGAAGATTGATTTTGGAAATTTCAGCCAAGTCCAAATGACATGTATCAAAAGGTGAAGGTGGTACTATAGACTCAGACTGATGATTAGACTTGTTAATAGAATGTTGATCCCATGAGTGTCCCTCACAGCTGTGGCATCCAACAATGAAATTAACATTTCAACAGGAAGTAGGGAGCCATCCCAACAGAAAGGGCTGGCCTGATCCTGCTTTAGAGAACTTCAAAAAAATTATCCTTCCAGAAGCTACACAGTGTGCCTCCTAGGTTCCCACTTACAGATTTTTTAAACGGATCATTTGGTTATAAAATGAGACAAATGCTTATTTTGACAAACAATATCAGTTGGTTAAAAAACTGACAAGGAAATGGATCAGATTTTTTAAAATACGAGATGATTATGTTTCCTAATGTTCCACGGATTTTTTTAAATGCCTCCTTTTCCCTCCTCATAAAGGCACAGTTGGAAAATGTACGACTTGGCCATCCCTTTAGAAATTACCCTATACTAGTCATCCCGTCTTATCTTCAAAATGAATGACCTCATCGAGTTACCAATTTCCCCCTTGCACTTTGTCCCGGGACTGCGCAAATCAATACCGCATTTTTGCAGGAACCTGCTGTTGGTTTTCCAACGTCTACTTCTTTGAGTTCCCACCTAGTTAGAGGCTCGCCTCGCCGACCAGACGGAGAAGGTTCAGGTGCTGTTCGCTCAGCGCCTCTTTCCTAGAGGTAGCGTGGACGATCTCGGGCTTAGTGTCCATTTAATCATGGCGTTTGTAATTCAGTCTCCTCGCTTGGACTGCTCGACACCTGAAAACTCGCCACTCAAGGCTTTTGAAATCGGGTAACCCTGCACGGACTCGACACGGCTGCTAACAGGGGCAGGGCAAGAGCAAATAAAGCAAAGCCCGAACTGGCTGCAAAGAATGGAGCAGGAGCAACCGCAGGCGCAAATCCAGCACGCCGCGCCCACCCACCCGCGCCCCAGGAGCCCCTCCACTGCGCCCCTCGTCCCAGGGCTCGGACCTCCGCTCCGCCGACGTCCCCCACCCGAAACACCCCACACCCCTGCATGGCGTCCTCCCGAGCCCCTCCACCTTCTCGGCTCGCGCACCCAGCCGGGCAAAATCACCCCTGCAAACACGCCCGCCCGGCCACCACTGCCGCAGCGACCCCAAATCGCGCCCGCCCCCTCCCCCACGCCGCATTGTTCCCCGGTAGCCGCAGGCAGCCAGCGCCCGGGGGTGGCCGCGGGCAGCCCGCACCGCCGGGCTTGGCCAGGCTTTGGGGACACCGGGGACCGCATTGCCTCCACTCACCAGCGACTCCGCACAGGAGCAGGAAGCGCAGCAGAAGCGCCATGGTGGCGGCCCGGCCGTGGGCGGCGACTGCAGGTGGGGGGCTCTCGCCCGGGGTCCGAGTCTCCCGGCGCCTCGCGCGCTCCCGACCGGCAGCCAGCTGCCGCACCTCTGCACCGCAGCCTCACCCCGCCCCGCTCGGCAGGTGAAATCGTCACTTCCGGCAGTGGCGGAGTCCCGCGGCACCAGCGGGCTCTGCCAGGCGCGTGGGGTTGACATGGCAACCGGGCGCAGGGCTCGGCGCGCGGGCTGAACCCCCCTCCCCATCCCGAGCTCCCGCGTCCGCTGCGCTGGGTGTCAAGGAGCGCGGGCAGCCGCCCCACCGAGCCTGAGCTGCGGTCCCCGCCTCCGCACCTGCAGATAAACTGGGGCTTGTGCCCCGGGGTCGGGCCAGCGCCTCTCCCCAGACAGCTAACTGTGAGCCCTTGCTTCAGGGGGCGACGCCGGGCTACCCTCGCCGGCCTGCCTGGGCATCGGATGGGCTGATTGTGCACCCGGCCCCGCCTGCACTCGCCCTCCTTTGGGAGCGGACTGAGCGCCTCGGGAAACGCGTCCCATCTCGGGCGGTTTGCTGCAGGGACCAGAGCTCCCGCCCAAGTGAACTGGCAGCCCGGGCCTTTGCTTCCAGCTCTTTGAGTCGGTGGGCTGACAGAGAAGGCTCCAAGAGGCTCTTCCCCGTTTCCAGTGATGACCGAACCTCTAAACTTCAGCTACGGGTTTGGGGGAAATACCCGGATCGGTTTTCCCCGCCTTGTATTTATAGGTTATTCTAGCCCTGAAATTGGCCGAAGATGGTTCAAGTTTTGGGGGCGGGGGTTTTGGGGACTGGGGAATAAGAGATCTTGAGTCGCCGGGTCAACCCAGCCAGGTCGCTTTTGCCTCTTGGTGGCTGCCATATGTCTTGTGTCATTTCGCTGCTTGCTCTCAGGTGCTCTTTTCAGGTAACGTTTATCTATAGCTGCTGAGACATTGGTGTTCCCAACAGTTAGTTCCTTATCGGGAGTGAATTACAGGAGAGGAGCAGCGTTGTGCGGTGGGTATTTTCTTGGGCTCCGAAATGGGACAGTAACTGGGTAGTTACTTAGAAACAGCGCCTACCCCAGAGGTAGTTATGAAAATCAGGTGACATAATGCAGAAAAGAATGCTTGGCACCGTGTGCCTGCTACAGTAGTAAGCAATTAGTAAAGTGGAAGCGAAACTGGAAAAGAGAAGTCAGTTGTCCAGAAGACCAAACTCGCCCAGCCGCAATTTACCTGGTAGTTGGCAAACCCCGCTGCATATTAAAATTATTTGGAGAACTTTTACAAAATACCAATATCTGAGCCCCACTCCAAAACCCCTAATTTAACGTCTCTCCAGTGGAATCCTGGCTAATCTAAGGAAAGGGGACGGTAACCACTAGGGACTTCCCATTGGTTGAGGAAACAGGTATTCTACCGGACATAATTGACAGAATAAAATATTTGTAACTTGAATTTTTACTTACCGTATTATACTTTATGAAGTTATCTAACTGAGCATTAAAAGCTGTTTCTGTCTATTTCAGACTGTTTTATGAAAACTTTTCTAGTATTAGTCACTTCAAAGCACCACACGTTTGTTATAAAGTTGCTGCCACCCTGAGTGTCCCCTCCACTGGGTAGAAATTATACCCAAACTTCAGGATCATCTCATCCACTCACTAGAGGAAATCTTTAGAAGTTGCTTAAGGGGATTTTCACCTTAATCTCTTTCCTTCTGGTACTTTAAAAAGAAAACAATCCTACCCTTTGCCTCCTTTTGTGGTAAACGTTTTCATAGTTCTCCATCACTAATGTTACTCTGAATAAGGCCAAAAGGGCACATTTCTTATCTTTGTCAGTCTTGGAAGCCCAGCCCATCATAGCAGGTTCCCTAGTGTTTGTTGAATTGCACATATTCAGTTCCTATACGGGGTGGTCAAAAGTAGGTTTACAGTTGTTCATATGGAAAATACAATAATTAATAAAATAAAATAATAGTACAGGAATAAGCTCTTTCACAAACTCACAACTGTAAAACTACTTTTGCCAATCCCCATATGAACATGTTGACGTGATATAAAAAGTATTTAAATATCCATGCAATAACTCCCAAATTATTACATCTTAATTTATCTTTTAATCATATTTTATTTTTTGATTTTAGAGAGAGAGAAAGGGGGAGAGAGAGGGAGAAAGAGAAACATCAATTTATTGTACCATTTATTTATGCATTCATTGGTTGATTCTTTCTTGTATGTGCCCTGAACCTGGAATTGAACCCATAACCTTGGCACGTGGGGGTGACCCTCCAACCAACTTAGCTACTCGGCCACAGCTTAATTTATCTTTTTAAAATGTAAATTTTACAACGTTAATGTTTTGTACTTCATGTTACTGAGCACAAATTAGTTTCATAAAGTCATCTTTGGACTTGGGTTTGTGACTACATTACTTCGTATAAACAGGAGCTAAAATTATGCAGTTGTCTGAAACTTCTTAATGACACTTTAATAAGCTTTTGTAGCTATTTTCAGTTTAGAAAGTATGTTTCAGCCCTCTCCCTCCCTGGAGCCCGCCTGCACCCTTTCCTTCCCCCACAGGCATACATCTCCTAAAGTCTAAGGAACCCCAATAGACTTGCAAGCAGGGGAGCAATGGGCAGCAGCAGCTGTCCCAGGCTACTCCCCTGAACCTGTCCCAAAGGTCCTTTTTATCTGACTCTGCAGTGAGCCAACAGCAGCCCTTCCTTGGCATCCTTCTTTCCTATAATGTTTCTAAAGAGCCAAAGCAGCCCTGCCTATGTTTACTCCTATTGCTTCTTCTATCCTAGGTCCTTCCTTGTTTCCCACTACCCAGCTTTTTAATAAATATACCCTCAAAATAAGAACAAAAGTAATTATATCTCTTGGACGCTGTAATGAAAAAATCTCTTTAATTCTGGAACATACATAATCCATGGTTTGGTATCTTTAAATCAAGCTAAAGAAAAGTGCAATCGTTAAATGAATTGCCCTGTCTTAGTGAAGCACCGAGCTCCATGTTATATAGCCTCCAAACCAGCAGAACAGTGATTCCTGGCCCATTAGGAAGGTAATAATTAAAGAGACATAAATAACTCTGAGGGTAACATAGCATCTGTCCTTCCAAAGATTTCTCAGCAGTATGGATTTTTAACACACCCACACATTAAATTTGACTTATATTTATGAATTAAAGGATTTTTCACCTCTTCTCTGCCTGGAATATGAAGGCTTGTGAAGAAAGAAACTTTTTTTTTAAGAAACTTTCTTTTTATAGGGGAACTCAAGAGTTAAAGATTTTAGCCTTAGTTAATAGGCTTAAGTGATTAATGCAGGGGAAAGCTGTTATTTCAGGGGCTGGAATGCATCAACAAGCAATTCAACCTTTGTGCCCCAAGGGTCTGCCAGCGATGGAGATGGTATCTGAGTTGTTGATCAACAGATAAAGAAGTACAAGGAAAACCTGCCACCAACCCCCACTCTGGTCCAATTAGCCTTTTTCCCAACCCCCTTACCTACCCTTTCTTGGCCTGATAAAAAGGTCAGTGAAATGTGTTAAAACGATTAGGCACCCATAAAGATCCAGTCCTTGTCTCTACTTACTGGTTCTGGTAGTGACAGACAGCAGGACTCTGACTTCTCTGGTTCCACTTTCCTGCCTCACACTGCTGACTGTCATGTTTTCTAGAAAACGATAATGCTGTTCTTAAGAAGAAATGAAGGTTTCTCACAAGTGTATTCTACTTATATTACCAAGGACATTGGTTTTGTGGATTGATGCCATCCAAGTTCTTTTGTTTTACCCCTAAGCAAATGAACTTGTAAATACATACATTTTTAGCTTAATGGCAGGTATGTAATGTTTATAAATCAGCCCTTAGCCAGTGACCCATAATGCTTTTTAGATTCTTAATAATGCAAATTCTTCAAAATACCTAAATGAGGGTATTTCCAGAGCCACATTCTGACTTTCAGGAGCTCTAGGTACTCTTGCCTTGGTGGACCTCTTTCACCTCAAAAAATATTTAAAATAGTCTGTTAGGGTTATGTTGGTATAAAGGCAAATTTAATCCACACCGGATCATTTTATTTTGATTTTAAAAGAAATGAAAATGATTTTACAGGTTCCGAATAAGTTGGCTCTGGGCACTGCTTGTCTCCCTCCCTCTCTCCACCCCTAGTATGAGTTGTTCTGATGATGTCAATAATATTAAAGGTTTCCTCTGAAGAGGAAGGAAAAAGTGAACTTATACATTTCCCTCTCATCTCTGTCTCTATTTTATCTCTTTTGTCCAATTCCCTATTCTGAGGGTGTCTTCATCTCTAGTCTCTTTTCTCTACTTTTCTTCTTGGGCCGAAACAATCTATTGCAAAGTATTACATTTTCCCTGTACTAAAGATAAGAAAGAGACAGATATTGACCTCGGAATAAAATTTTGTTGCTTGTTTTATTTAAGCTCTGCCTTCATCTCCACAGTTCCATAGTTTATATTTTGGCGTTGAGATATTTTGCTTGTTTGGTTGAAAAGAAATAGGACTGGTAGAACAAGCCCACAGGGTTTCTCCTCTTTCTGAGATTTTTACACTAAGTTTGGTGGTGACCTTTAGAAAGAAAATTAAACTCTGTGAATATCATAATCCTCAGGAAGAAAGAATTATAATGGCTGGTGTTAATGATATAACAATAGGATGTTTTGAGAACAGATGACAATGTTTGCATAGTGCTCTGAGCTTTTTAGATCGAAGATGCTGTGCTTACCCAGCATTAAGCCCATTTAATTTATACCCAGATTTCGAATTTAAATATAACAGAAGTGTATGGAGCCTCCATATACTTTATATCTTGCTGGTTTATTTTTGGCTGGAGACAGCGTTCTGTCTGATAGGTAATAACAACGCTTCACGTTTATAGGCCACATACTATCTTTCATCCAAGGAGTTCAAAGAACTAAGCAATTATGACTCATTGTTCCTTAAAATATCTCTATAAAACTGGTTACAGGTACAGAAACTACAATCATGGAGGTGTTGAGGTATTCACAAGGCATTTTAGGAGTCAGAGATGGAATTCAGAATAAGTCCCCCTTTCTTTGGATTAGACCATAGTCAGTAGCATATATTCCCCCCCAGGGAAGATATGCTCTTCTGGGGCATCAGGTGGTGTTTGTGATAAAGGTAGTAAGACAAGTTTAGGGTTACACACTTCTCCAAGCTCCTCTCATACTCCCGGTCCTTCCTGTAGCTACAGCCACTGTGCAGATGCTGTCCCCTCCGCTTGGAATACTTGACCTTCCCAGGTGGATATCTCCTAGCCATCCTTCCCATTTCAGATCAAGTGTCCCTAAGAGAAGCCTGATTAAATCAAATTCTAGCATTACAGTCTCTCAAAGTACCAGGTACCTCCCCCTACCGCAGCACTTGCCAGAGTTGCAGTTTTATACTTGAAGGTGTTATTTGATTATATGATTAATGCCTATTCCACTCACCCAAATGTAGTTCCATGAATATAGGGAACATGTCTATTTTTCTTTCCTGTTGTAGCCCCAGTATCTCATGTAGTGCTTGATGTTAAGTATGGGCTCAAAACATATTTGTTGTGGAGGTAATTCAGATTTTAGGAAGAGTGTTCTTTTAGAACTTGAACCCAAATCCTGAGCTTCAACTTGGAATTATAATCAGGAAGAAAATGATTGGCATTTAAAATTATTATTGTAGTATATTTGAATAAGAAAATGTTAATTAGAACTCTTAAAACTCTAGTCAGAGGAAAAGAGACAAATTAGGAAAATAGTGCAAGGAGGAAAGCTCAATAAAAACAGAAAATAAGGGGAGCTACTGCAATTTAATACAAAATTTATTTCTGTTCTTTGGAAATGTGAGACTAGACAGGGAAGCCAGTGGATTATTTCGATAGCAGGAATAGCCACTTGAACCCAAGAAATGGACTTCTCTCTTTATATAGCCCTTTGGCTCTTTGGCTTCTCGTCACCTTCACATGTTAACTTGAACGGTCAGGAAGGGCTCACTAGGGATTCTTCTGTGGCATCTAAGGAAGACTGAGAGAAGGCTGATGCATTTGATTTATCTATTTCCTGCTTTATGAAATGGCTCACTTCTGAGACCCCTGGAGAATTACTGCTAGCCAAAGCCTTGGACATACCGACTGGTGGTTCAGGTATAACGCACACCCAGCAAGAATCCCTCCTCTCAGAAGTCAAGCTTTTCCATTTAGCAGAAGGAACAACCTAGATTGGTGTGTGTGTTGTTGTTGTTGTGTTGTTTTTCATTTTAAACAGGACCTGTCATAATCCTATCTGTGTTTTAGAAAACAAAACAAAACAAAACCTTGGGGAGGCAGTACCAAGGATGGATCTGGAGAAGGAAGAAACAAAAGAAAGATCATTGAAGAAATTATTGACATAGTTATAGTAAAGGCTGATGGGGCCGGAACTCAAGTTGTGATAGTAAGAGGGGTTTGGAGATGTTCTGGAGAACAACTAGCAGGCTTGAGCGCAGTTGGACATAGACTGTGAGGAAAAGGAAACAATCAAAGCCGCCTTAGGTTTCTAGGTTTGGGCAACCAGTGGATAAGGGTGCTATTAGCTAAGTAGGAATAGACGAGAAGCAGGGTTAGTGGAGTGTAAATGTTAGGGTTTTGGCACCCGAAAGGCATCCAAGTGGAGATGCCAGAAAGAGAGACGACCTGGCTGGAGATCCCGATTTCGGAACCTAGATTACGCTCCTTTGAGGAATTAGTTTGCTTTTTATATTGGTTGTAAATCTAACTGCAGCCATGCTGCAAATGTGGTTAATTTTCCAAGGAAATCCATAAACACTCATTTAGACTACGGTGTTCCTGATAGAGCCTGATGAAATGTCATTCATGAAAATACTTCTTTGGGGACTTGCATTCATCAAGCCAACTTGGCACTCTGAAAGCAGCCTTTCTCTCTCAGATGTGGAACTGGAAGCCCAGGCTTCTTTGCCAAACCTTATCCTCTTCCCAGGAACAATGGAGCCTAGAATGTTTAAGGGCAAGCTGCATATATTAAGATGTGGAAGCAGGATTGTTTGTGGCTTTAGGGAGATGGGACTATGTTGGCTTTTAAAGAAGTGAGAGGAGAGTTAGCAGATCTTTCAGGCAAGGAAAAGGGAGGTAGCATGCGTAGATGCTGATGGGGACGCATGGGGACACAGTGGAAAGTCGTAGCGAAGGACCCTGGTTAGAGTTGAAAGAGTTGGTTAGAGCTGCAGGAGTGGTGAGTCAGCAAGAGTGAGAAGCCTGAGACCACAGATCCCAGGCAGCTTTGGCGACCTTATGAATGGGTTTGGGATGATATCAGCTGTGATACTGTGATTTATAAGATTACACACACACACACACACACACACACACACACACACATTTGGTTATTCAGATGACCAAAATTTATTTGTTTATGTATTTGGTCTTCATCCATGGTTCCTGACTCACAGCTCCCAAAACTCTGAATTTCCTGAGAGGTAAGAGCAATGGGAACATCTTTTGTTACAATATTTGATCTCTTGTCCTAAGTTTCTAAAAAGCTTTAGAAAAGTTTTATTTCATAAATGTGAAATGGGCATCGTATTTTTTACAACAGGCTTCTTTTCATCACCACTGGGCTTTTGTTAATGAGGTGACAACTAGACTTGCAGCTGGCATCTGAAGTCTGCTCTAACAAATTAAACAAACCCAAGAAGGGGGTCATTGGGACCTCCAATCTACAGCCAGTTTGTCAGAAGTGTAGGCACAGGTGATAGATAATCTGGTCTTGCAACTGGCCTCTTAAAGTGGTTTGCGGTGACAGTGAGGGCATCTTGTAGGATTGCGCTCTTAACCTGTGGAGTCTGATATAATCCTTGAGTAGATAGTGTCAGAATTGAGTTGAACTGTAGGACACCGAACTGGTGTGTCTGAGAACTGCTTGGTGCTGTGAAAAAACACCCCTGCTCACACAATACACACACTGGGATTGAGGAACAGAAATTTTGCCAGCCATGCATTCTGCTAATCAGTAGTGAAGAAGAGAAGGAAGGTAAAGTGTTGGGGGGAGGGTTTGGGGGGGGGTGGATGCCCAGGGGCAATGGGAGTGGGCACAGAAAGGCTGTTTCTTGGACCACCAGGTGACTCCTTGGCTGAGACAGCCATTCATGGGGATATTGGATATTCCTAACTTCAGATTGCTAATAGTGAGAACATACTATCCCAGTTCACAATTCAAATTCTGAAGGGTTAGGAATCTTGCAAATCTCTGGTAGGGGGGAAATTTCCTATTGTGTAGATGGACATGCTGTCAAGGTGATCTTACCTGTTCCTACCTTTATAGTTTAAAAGTCAGTTAAGCATTCCTGATTCAAAAGCATTTGAAAGATGTAAGAAGCTTCTCTTTATTAAAACGTATTCTTGTCACTGCTGAGCATTATACTTTCACTTTTATGTAAACCTTCTTGCATGTAAAAATATGCGGTGGCTGATTTTGTGATTCTTTTTGTTGCTTTTTTATTTTATATTTCCCTGGATCTCCTATGGCTAAGCAAGCAAGGAACATAGTGATGTCACTTACGGGACATTAATTTCTGTTCTGTCAGTCAGTCAAACTTTAGTTTGCAACAGAGGCTGAGTAGGAGTGGGGGTGACAGTTGACCCTTCGTAGCAACTTAAGAAAATTGAGGAAAGAACATTTAAACATATTTAATATGAATTTATTTAAAAAGCATTTAGGCCCTGGACGGTGTGGTTCCGTGGATTGAACACTGGCCTGTGAATGGAAGGGTCACCCCTTCGATTCCCCGTGGGGGTGCATGCCTGGGTTGTGGGCCAGGTCCCCAGATGGGGGCGTGCGATAGACAACTGACCAATGTATTTCTCGCACACTGATATTTCTCTTTCCCTCTCCCTTCCCCTCTCTCTAAAAGTAAATAAATAAAATCTTTAAAAAAAAAGCATTTGAGTAACTCCAGTTTGTAGCATTTTGGTTTTGGTGTAACTCCAACAGAGATGAAGTACAGTCTGGCTTGACCAAGTGGAAATGCACTGAGTGCATAGTTGGGGGTGTGTTAACATGATAGTAATTTTCATTTTCTTTTTTTAATCCTCACTGGAAGGCATGCCCAACTGACTTTAGAGAGAGGGGAAGGCAGGAAGAGAGAGGGGGAAAGAAACATCAGCGCAACGAGAAACATCACTCTGTTGCCTGTCCTATGCGCCCTGACCCGGACTGAACCCGAAACCCAGTGACATGCCGGGACCCAAACACGTGATGCTTCGGTACACGGGATGACATTCCAACCAACGGAACCTCAACAGCCAGGGCAACGTGGTAGTAATTTTCCACACTGTGTCCTATAGATGTGTTAGGCCATCCTTTTTTTGAGTTGTTTATTTCATTACTATACATTTCCTACGTGTTTGATTAAGGGATGAAACGGACTTTTGGTGAGTAGTGCCATATGGCTCTCAACAAATGGCTGCTGCCTTCCCAGCATCCCTTTTGTGCAGATGCTCTTTCAGGCACTAAAATTGCTTAGCGGATGGAAGAAGAATCAAATCGAGAAGCATTGGCAATCCAAAAAGAAACTCGGATGACAACTCGAAATGGTTAATTGGGTTTGGTCTGCAGAACTGCAAAAAGTCATCTGCTTAAAGATATGCCTGCAGCTTGCAGGGGCTGACTTCTTAGAACAGCACTTTACCGCCAATTGCTCTTGAGAAGGATGAGAGCCAAGTAAAGGTAATAAGAAGGAAGGTCGAAGTTCAAGTCAAAAACAAATAAACCAAAGTAGGGGGTAATCTTCAACAGAATGAGGAAATAAACATGTAGCCTCCTGATTGCTTGGGTCAAGTCCTTTTTGAATTCTTTTATTTTTCCCCACAGACCCCAAAGGGCCATTGAGCATTTTTAAGTAATGATGCCTAAAATATCAGAAAAAGTATTGTATTTTCTCCATTAGCTACTCTACTATGGAGTATAGTGAGGTTGAATACGAAGCAGGGTTTAATGTAACAGCTATAGGAAGGGTCAGTTTAACAAGGAAATTTCCAAAAATGGATATAGAATTGAGCCTATTTAGCAGGCATTCTGATTTTAATTTTGGTTGGTTAGAGTATAGTAACCTAAGTGAAGCCAGAATGGATGACCTATATGGAAACCGAAAGGGTAGTGGTTTGACTCTGGCTGAAAATGAGGTATAGATTTGAGTGCATATTTTTATTTAGAAGGTGATCCCAAATAGCACAAGTAGAGAAACGGGGAAGTGAGACCATCATGGGAGAAAGCCAATAGAAAGTATGTTGATGAGCAGATTGAATCTGTGGATAAGGGGTCAATCCCTGTGTGAGATCCTGGAAGATTATGCAGAGTAAGCCATGGAGTGTTCCCAGAAAAAGTGTGAGGAGCTGGGGTGTTTATCTGCTGATGGCTGAAGGCTGTTCCCCGGGCTATTAACTCTCCAGCATTCCCCATCTTTAGGGGTCCAGCACACTCCTAAAGTTGGAGAAAGTCTTCAGGCAGTCAGCCAGTCTTCGGTTCTGATCCATAGAAAATATAGGAAGAGTAAATGCTGAGTGAATATGGGCCATGCCCCTACAGCATCTGCTGTTTTTTTGGTTATCAACCACATGGAGAATTTAATTAAAGTTATGGATTCTCTTACTAGAAAAAAAATGAGTACGTGTATGTACATGATTTTGCATTTGATTTGTTAGGATTCAAAAGTTCCACCTGAAGTGCCAAAAGGCTCTCTCTGTCTTTGAGGATGTATGCTGATCTATAGAAAAATTTTACCTTGTCTTGGCTGGTTAGAAAGTGAGTACAGGGGCATGGAGAGGGAGGAAGCCAGGGATTTATCAATCTTGGAGTGCCTTCTGGAAGAAAATATTGTGAGCTCTAGATGGTGAGACCATAGTTAGATTAAAACACCGTGTTCTTGATGGAGGAATGGATGACATTGTTAGCAGGACTCAGATGTGAAGGAGGGAGGTGCAGGTGTTCTTGTAGCAGGAGGCATAGCTAAAACATGGTGCTAAAAATGTTCTGCCAGAGATAGACCTAGAGACTGAAGAATCGAGTTGCCAGAAATTAAGTGTCTGTGTCCCTCCCCAAATCTATGTGTTAAAGTCCTAACCCCCAATGGGATGGTATTGAAGGTGGGGCCTTTGGGAGATGTTGAGGTCATGAGGGATGCATCCTCATGAATGGACTCAGTGCCCTTATAAAAAAGACGGCAGAATACATCTGAAATTAATACAGTGTTGAATTGTCAACTGTAATTCAAATTTTAAAAAATAGTAATAAGAAAAAAAGAGACCCAGGAGAACGTCTTACCTCTTTCCACCATGTGAAGACACAGTGAGAAGGAGGCCGTCTGTGAACTAGAAAGCGGGCCCTCGCCACCTATGGACTGTGCCTGCACCTTGATCTTGGGCTTTCCAGTCTCCAGAACTGTTCCTTATTTAAAGCCCCCAGTCTATGCTGTTTTTGTTATATATAGCAACCCAAACAAACTGAGAAGGATCTTCCCAAATTGGGTGAGCTGTAAACCTTGATTTGATTCCAGTAAGGCCGTCTGAAATTCCTATAGGAACAACACAATAGTCTGTTTTATTTTACATTTTGTTTGTTGAGTGTGACCTCTAACCTTAGTCGCTGTAAAGCAAGGGTGCCAAACTCATTTTCACCAGGGTCCACATCAGCCTTGCGGTTGCCTACAAAGAGCCGAAATAATTTCAGGACTGAATAAATGTAACTACACCTTAACTGTTGAGGAGTTGAAATTACATTTGGCCCATTGAAAGCAACAGCAAGGCCGATGTGGCCCCCGGTGAAAATGAGTTTGACACCCCTGCTGTAAAGGATGTAAAAATAGATTTTCTCCCTTTATGCCCTGACTGCCAGCTATTTGGAATTCCTCCAGAAGCAATGACTTATCATTTCTAACACATTAGTATTGATGGCTGTGGGAAGGAGATTCCTAGTACCTAGGAAAATGAACAGTGACTGAAATTGCTATGATGTCATCATGACCTTAAAACAAAGACACCACCACAGAGCCATCCGGCGCCATATCTGAGTTTCCATTAACCTGGGAACACTGTTCCCCCTGCCCTGGAGATTCCTGAGACACCACCCCAACTCAATTTACAGGCCCACCCAAGCTGTTTCCAGTGGCTTATCCATACAAATGTCTTATCTTGGTTTATACTGCAGACTTTCCAAAAATCTCTCAAAGGCTCTGGCCTCATGTGCCCCATACGTTTTGCCTAAGGAATAATAGCCTTTGCCAGCACTTCAGTCTGGGAGAAAGCTGCCCCTCCCACCCTTGTCCCAGGACAGAGCCAGACCATTCAGTTCCTGCCTGTATGTTCTCGGCACCTTCTGAGCTGCTGCCCCAGCGCTGGAGCTCAGAGGGAGTGAGTTCAGGTAAGTCTGTGCAGGCCCTTTAAGAGAGCTGCTGGGACTCCAGAAGGCTTTAGTCTCACTCAGCCACAATCCCTGGAGGTTTTCACAGCCAGAAGTTATGGGGGCTTTTCTTCCCAGCACTGGGACCCTAGGATGTGAAGCCTATTCTGGGGCTGGGACCTCTTGCTCCTCAGGAGGAACCTGCACAGCCCAGATGTCCTCCCAGTTTTTAACTGCCACTCATGGGTGTGGGATCAGCCTGTTCCGTGCCTCTGATTCTCCTTCTAGTTTTGATGTGGCTTCTTTACGTCTGTAGTTATAGGACTTCTCTTCAGCTAGACTTCAGGCAGTTCTGAATGATGGTGGTTTTGAGTTTGGTTGCAATTTTGATGTGGTTGTGGGAGAATGCAAGTACCACATTTATCAAGTCTGTCTGCACTTGTTAGATGAAGTGACTGGTTACTATACTTAGTTTGTGTTTCCTCCTCTAATGGTTTTAAATCACCGTATGTTATCATCTAGCAAATATGTTACTACATCATAGAACTTCAGACACAGAGAAGCCAAGAGATCAATCCATTTTATTCATTTTACCAATGCAAATGCTGAGAGATTCAGGGAAAAGGGGAAAGGTATTAATGTCTTCATATTCAAAGAAAAATAATTTTGCTAAAATTAGTTGACACTTTGGAAAAATACATTTAGTTAGTTCGCTTTACAATTGTATACCCAAATGAGTTAAAGAAAAAAAAAAAGAAATACTAAGATAACCAGAAGAATCTAAATATGTACAAGGGGGTACCCCAAAACACTGGAATTTATTTATAAAAAATTGTGCATTTATTCTTACATGTTTAAACTTCAGTTATCTTCAAAGTACTTCCCATTTGATCCAATGCACCTATTGAAATGTTTTTTCCACTTTTCAAAACAGTTTTTGAACTTGTAGATTTTGATGCCTTTTGATGCCTTTTGATGCTTCTGCTGTTTTTTTTTCACCTCTTCCATATCATCAAAACACTTCCCTTTGAGGACTTCTTTCCTCTGCGGAAACAAAAAAAAGTCACTCAGGGTGAGACTGGGTGAATAGGGAGGGTGGGCAGGGGAGCCATGCCATTTCTGGTAAAAAACTGTTGAACATTCAGTGCAGTGCGGGCAGGTGCACTCGTAAGTCACCCTTCAGGAAGTGGACAAACATGTTGAGAGTCTTCAAGAAAAATTCACTGAAGCTGCATGCAGCCTCTCACAACACCACCAGCTGGTATGCTGATACAGATGGGTTCCTAGAACACTCACCTAGCAAAGGAAGCCTATACTATAAGGGACCTGCCCCCCAGAAGATAATTCCATTTTGGGGGTCCCTTCTCATATATGTGTGTGCATACATATTCATAGGTTAGAAAAGATCTTTACTATTTTTGGTAAATTTTATTGAAATATAATACATTATGAGAAAGTGCACAAATCATAAGTGTGCTGGATGAATTTTCACTGAGGAAACACATAAGTGTAATTACATAAAACCGAGGACAAAACTGTAAGGGATATGATTGATAAGACTGACAACATAAATAATTTAAAACATCTGTAAGTCAAAAACAATGCAAACAAAATGTAAGGAAGAAATAAACATTCAACCAGGACAGAATGAAGGAACAAGAATTTAAAAAAAAAACAAGGAGAGAATAAGAAAACTCTGGGACATCTCCAAAAGTGCCAACATCTGAATCATAGGGATGCCAGAAGGAGAAGAGAGAGAGCCAGAAATTGAAAACTTATTTGAAAAAATAAAGAAAGAAAACTTCCCTATTTTGGTGAAAGAAATAGACATGCAAGTCCAGGAAGCACAGAGTCCCAAACAAGATGGATGCAAAGAGACTCACTCCAAGATACAACATAATTAAAATACCAAAGGTTAAAGATAAACAGAGAATCTTAAAAGCAGCCAGAGAAAAGAAGTTAGTTACCTGCAAGGGAGTTCCCATAAGACTGTCAGGTGATTTCTGAAAAGAAACCTTTCTCAAAAGAAACCCTTACCTAAGAAAACAATTAGAATAGGAACAGAATCATAGACATAGAGGTCATTTGGAAGGTTATCAGCAGGGAAGAGGAAGGGGAAGAATGGGAGAAGGTACAAAGATTAAAAAGCACAATTGGAAGGTACAAAATAGACAGGGGGTGCTAAGAATAGTATAGGAAGTGGAGAAGCCAAAGAATTTATATGCACCACCCATGGACATGAACTAAGAGGGATGGGGATTGCTGGAGGGCAGGGGAGTACCAGGCAGAGGGGGGCAAAGGGGGAAAAAACGGGACAACTGTAATAGCATAATCAATAAAATATACTTTAAAAAATAAAATAAAAAATTTGTAAACTTCAGAAAAAATTGCAGGAGAGGATGACAAACTGGAAAATGTTTTCAAATATATGACAAAGATAATTACCTTAATATTTATTATTTCTAAGTAAAAAGAATCATTAATAAATTTGAATACCCCAATTAAAAAATGGGTAAGGTATACAAGAGGCAATAAAAATATATACAGGTTGGGGCAAAAGTAGGTTTACATTTGTTCATATGGAAAATAACACAATAATTAACACATAATAATAGAAGAATAAACTATTTCACATACAACTGTAAAGCTACTTTTGCTACACCCTGTATATGTACATTTTTCTCTAGTAACGACAGAAATTGGCAATACTGAAATCCATATAACATCCCATGATGGAAAGTACTGGAAACAGGCTTTTGTGTTCATTTCTCGTAAGGGTATAAATGGAGTCTAGTTTGAATGTGGGGTGGGGGTGGGGCCCGTGGCTGTGTGTAACTTACAGTATGTATAATAAGCCTGTAACATGTATAGACACTTTTACCCCAACATTCTATTTCTAGAAATTTCCTGTAAAACACAAGAAATCACATAAAATGTCTAAAAATTGGAGTTTGGTTAAAAAGAGTTTTTGTTATGATCGCCAGCCACTAAAAAAACAAAACAAAAAACACCTTATATGTAGAAGAATATCGAATAACATGAAAAAATTTGCACTATGTTAAGTGGAGTCATCAAACTATACCAATAAATGTATTCTAAGAACCCAGTTTTTGAAGTAAATGATGTACTTATACATGGGCCAACAACACTGGCAGATCTTACATCAAAATGTGAATTGGTTTAAATCTGGTTGGAGCACTGTGGGTGATTGTTTTTCTCTTTGTGCTCTTCTATATTTTCAAAAAATTTCCATAGTGAATATTAATTTTCTCATTAGAAAAATATGAATAACAATAAATAATTTTAAAATTTTCTATAGTGTGATTTCATAAAGTCTATCCTGAGCAGCAAAAATTTCTTTTTAACCTGTGTTGGCTGCACATTAAAGAAATAAAAACACTGACTCATTTTATCTTCTTTGTCCAAAAGTGTTAAAACATTCCATACTCATCTTCAAAGATGTACATGTTATGGTTGCCTCTGTGGTGACCTCCAGAATCTTGACACAGCATCAGCACACAACACCAGGATTAATCCAGAATAACCACGAATAAACTACTAACATAATACTCTTGACAAACAAGAGGTAAATACACTCCTGTAACACCAACTACATGAAGTCCATTAAATTACTTGTGTATCAAATTACTATGATAACAATGTTTGAAGGGTTCTACTCAATTCCACCAAACAGCAATTTATAAGTATTAAGCTTTTCTGGATTTGCTAATGATATTATCTGCCAAAGTGATGCCTTAGAAGGGATTATATGAATGTTTTCTGTCTCCTATTTTGCAAACGATGTTGTCACTCCCTCCTTGTAGGGCACAGATAGAAGATCACCTTTGAACAGATCATGATGTCTTTTGTATACGAGGAGGGCATGGGCAAGGCCTGGGAGAAGGTATAAAGTGTCAATTAGTTTAAAGCCAGTTCTGGAGCTGAGAAGTTGAGGAAACCATTTATATCAGGAGCCAGGGGTCTTCTGGGAAGAGAGAGACAACTACTTCTCTCCTTGCCCCCAACTTTTCTACCTGAGGCTTGGTTCAG
>VMDR010013589.1:0-24780 GCA_007922815.1 Macrotus californicus | reverse complement strand
AGAAAGGGCCCCAATGGTACAAAGAGGGGGGACAAGGACAAAGCCTTAGATGTATTATGATGTAATTTAAGGATATTAATATTAATATACAGAATATTGATAGTAAATAAATTAGGACATACAATTTTATATCCAGAAAAATATCAGAGAATAAAAAAATTATCATGCAGATATGGCTTGAGAAGATATGCCTCAAAAAGACTCACACTGGAAAGTTTTGGATGAAGTACTTAAAAAAAGAAAAACAATATATCCAGGAAAGACTACAAAAATAAAGAAAGAAAAGATAAAATACTTCAGTAAAGTTAGTTGTTGTTTTATAAAAAAACGTGGAGGGAGTGAAAATAAATATGTAATAACCCAGAACTGAAAATCTAGAAAAATATCAACTTGATAGGGTTGCAACAGGGAGAGACCAATGAATGTGAGAGTATGTTAATTTCTTATCTTATTTAGGGAGAGATATAAATATCAATTATTTTTAAAATATGAGAAAGAATTTAAAAGAAATATAAAATGAGTAAGCAAACCAAAATAGTAAGGTGATAAAAGTAGATCCATTTCATATCTAATTACAATAAATGGAAATAAAGTAAACTTACCACCCATTGAGTTTATTGACAAATTAGACTTTTTGAACATCAAAATATATCCTGTTTACAAGACATATACCTAAAATCTAAGGATATGCAAAGACTGAAGGTAAAAGAGATAGAAACGACATTCATGGCAAATATTAGCTAAAGTAAAACTGATATGGCTACATTATATCAGATAAAATAAGCCTCAAGATGAAAACACATTATTAGAGATGAAAACACCGTATGAATGACAAAGATGTATGCTATTTATTTCATTTAAATGAAATTCTAAAACAGGAAAAATTATGAGCAGTCAGGAATCTTCCTTGTTAGGAGGAGACTGACTCAGAAAGAACACGAGACAACGTTTGAAGTGCTGGCAAGTTCTGTGCTTGGTAATTTGATTCTGCAAACTGATTACCCTTCCAAAATATAATCAGGTTTTGTTTGGAGGCAGAGCAGACTGGCCATCATTTTGATAGTGATAGTATTAGTTATCTATTTAAGCCACAAACTCAGTGGCTTAAAACAAACATAGTTATCTCACAGTTTCTGTGGTGAGTCAAGATCCAGGCACAGCCCAGCTGCATTCTCTGCTTCAGGATCTCTCATAAGGCTACAACCAACGTGTCAACCAGGGCTGAGGTCTCATCTGAAAGTGTGACGATGGAAGGACCTGCTTCCAAGCTCACTTACATGCTTGGTGGTAGAATTAAGTTCCTTTGGGTTGTTGGGCTGAGGGCCTCAGTTCCTAGATGACTGTTGGCCAGAGGCCTCCCTCGGTTCTTTGCCACATGGCCTTCCCTAACATGGCACCTAGCTTCATCAGAGCCTGCATGGGAGCGGGCTGGCTAGCAAAATAAAAGTTACAGTCTTATGTAATGCCATCACTGAAGTGACATCCCATTATCTTTTCCATTAGTTCAAAGCAAGTCACAGTCCCCACCCACACTCAAGGGGAGGGAATTATACAAGAGCATGAGTACAAGGAGGAGGGCATCTTGGCATCTGTCTGCCACAGTGATCCACACCTGGATCTACCAACCACGATCTAGGTATCATATTAATCGCAGAAGCTAGGAATTCTGGTTGAAAGTTCTTTTTTCACAGAGAAAATCATAGACTCTCAATAGAATGTTTAAACTTTTTCAAAGTTCACATCAATAGAAAGAAAAATTCCTTGACTGAAGGTAAAACCTTTTTTGCTAAGACCAATTATTTTTGTAGGTAAGGGTTGTCACATAGCCCAATTGCCAATATGTCAGTGCAGTCTCCTGAGTCTCTTTCACACTCACATTGTCCTTTCTATTTCCTCTGCTATTTTCTGTTTTAAGCTCTGTAAACAACAGTCTTCTCACCTATCTTCATGGCTCCAGGCTTGTGTCTGTGCCATCTGCCTTCCCCACAGTTACAGGAGTGACTTTTCCAATCAGCAAATCTGATCATATCCTAGCCTCTAAATCCTTCAATGACTCCATTTTACCCATGGGACAAGTTCTAGGATTCTTGGTATATCCTGAAGTGCTGGTTCATAATTTGGACCCTGCCTCACTGTCCACTCTAATCTGCCAAGTTTTCCTTTGGGTTTTTTTTTTTTTTTTCAGGCTCCAGTAAAATACATTCACCGGCTTTCTTCAGGAAGCATACACCTTTTCAAGCTACCATACCTTTACTTATATTTTCCCTAACATTCTTGTCCTTATAATTTCCTGGAAAACTCCTGTTCATTCTTCAAATTTTACCTAAAATGTCATTACATGGTGGTCAAGGGGCAGGATTCCAAGTAAAGATGGTGGATTGAACACATGCATATAATTTTGCTCCCTCTGAAATCCCACTATGGGACAATTTGTGTGATGTAGTTCACAATCTCTACAAAGAAATCTCTGGCATCTTGATAAAAAGCTGGTATTTTAAAAAGAAAAAACAAGCCTTTGGTGTGATTAAGATCAGACACCAGTTCCCTGCATAACAGCTGTCAGCCAGAATTTAGTGATCTTTAACCAAATATTCTTTCTTTTTCTTGTTATAAGGAATTAAAACATTCAAAAGAAAGTAGTTTTGTCCTGACTGGTGTGGCTCAGTTGGTTGGGTGTTGTCCCATATAGGGAGCTGATCCTCGTGGCAATGGCAAATGCAGCCCAGCTCTGTCTGAAAACAGACAAGTGCAAGTCGGCACATAGGAAGCCAAACCCACAGATCAGCTTTCCCGTGGGAAACCAGGCCTGCATTGTATCTAGGCTGCTTTGAGGCTTGCTCTTGCTAAAACTCCCTCACCCTGAGTTGAAGCAGCAAATGCTTACTGCATATCTTGAAAGTAACTTCCTAAAGTCTGTGCTAATTTTCCCAAGGATGAAGTGTAACCAGACCAATCACTCTTATCATTCCTTTGCATTTGCAACATTTTTTCCTTGTTAATCTGTAAGAAGTAATCAGTAACATCCTTTCCTTTGTTACCTGTAAAAAGTAATCACCTAAAGCAAACCTAAGTATAATGAATGAGAACCTGCTTTGATGTATGCTATTAGAAAGCCAATAGAAGCCTGTCCAAGCAAGGGTTGAGGCGCTATCTCTCTCAGAGAGTGGCCGTACCATCCCTTTTTCTCCATAAGACTTCTGTAGTCATGTGAATTTGTTCGTCACATACACAGCACCTCGGACCCCACAGGCCGGAGTACACATCGGTCCCACAAAGCAAAAGATCACCAATTCAATTCCCGGTCACTGCACATTGCCTGGGTTATAGGTTTAGTCAGGATGGATAGATGTTTCTCTGTTACATCGATGTGTCTCTCCCTCTCTTTCTCCCTCCCTTCTCCTTTCTTTAAAAATAAATAAATAAAATCTTCTTTTTTTAAAAAAAGGGAAAAAATCAGTTTTTATTGAATAATCATAAGCCAGAGTACCAGGCACATGGTTGATCACTTGCCAAGAGGTTATAAAGACAGAAAGAAAGTTTATCCTATTTATACAGCCAAGAAGGTGCAATCCTTTTATACTACTCTATTTTTTTAAGATTTTATTTGTTTATTTCTAGACAGAGGGGAAGGGAGAAAGAGAGGGAGAGAAACATCAATGTGTGCTTGCTTCTCACATGCCCCCTACTGGGGACCTGGCCCTGCAACCCAGGCATGTGCCCTGATTGGGAATTGAACCGGTGGCCCTTTGGTGCACAAGCCGACACTCAATCCACTGAGCCACACCAGCCAGGGCTATACTGCTCTATTTTTAGTCATTATATTTGTGTGTTCTCAAGATGAACAGTAACCTGTCCTCCTTTGAGAAGACTTAACAGTACCCACCATCTGCCATACTTTCTTTCATAGTTTATCCTAAATTCACCTTTATCAGAGGAAAAATAAAAATTTTCTTATTTCTATGAGAAGCAGATACCTAGAGGCTAAACTCCCACAGTGACAGGGACGTGGAGCACTTTCTCTCTAGAGGTTTATATTTCAAAGGAATGGCTCCCTGAATTTTGAAAAAAGATATTTTTGAGTTGTAAAGCTGTCAAAAGGCTAACTCAGGAGGAGGTTTATAAGGTGTATATTACATTAATTAATACATTAAAGTGTGTATATACATATGAATATCCTTTCATATATATATGTTCTTCATTAGGTGAGACCAGCCTCCCCAGTACAAACTTCAAAATATTTAGCGTTCTTTGCCCCACCACAAAATACCAGTAATGTCCAACCCCACCTTCCACCCTCATCTCAAGCGCTGCAGCCATAACAAAAGACAGAGAGGGAGGGAGAGAAGAAAACTGCCCTCACAGGTTTGAAAATATCTCCTAGAAGGGATGGTGACCAGTTCAGGTGACCAACTCATCTGGACCTGCTCAGAAAGTTCCCATTTATCTTTTCCAGTTTTAGCCTTGACAGTTCCCTGTCCCAGAAAACCCATCAACTCCAGGCAAACCAGGATAGTTGGTCACCCTAATCCCCCACCACACACACAAACACACACAAACCATCATCTAATTATGTACATGTGGCAATGCACTGGGACTCTGGTTCAGTCCCTTGCCAGCTCTGTGACTAAGCAAGTGTCTTAACAGTTTTGTTTGGTAGCTTTTTTGTCTGTTCAGTGGAATCGTGCATCTGGGGCTCATATGAGAATTCAGCACCAAATAAATGCCCTAACCTCTTCTGTGAACTCAGGCCTCAGTTCTTCACCAGAGCTCCTATACCAATTTTCATTTATCCCTTTAGAGAAATTAGCTTATTGTGCCCCAGGTGTTACTATATCCAGACCCCAACTAGAAAAGGAGCCTTTGGGAGCAAGGATATGCCCTTGAAGTTCCTAATACAGTGGCTGGCAGGTAGGAGGAGTTTGATAAGGATTGGTTAATAGCTGTTTAATTAATACCTTTATATTTTACCAGCCTCTGCATCAGTCGTGCCTTTGTTAGAGCTCCCATAGTGATGTCACAGCGCTCCTCGTCAGCCTTCCTTGACTGAATGTTTTCTTAGAATGATAATCACCAGCAGCACAGACACAAGTGACCCCCCCACTTACAGGGTGTACATGTTCGTAGTGGGAGCTGCGAGAGCCTGCCCAGGGTTGTGATTTCAAAGGGACTTTATTCTCCCAAGTGTTTCCACTGTGGGGTCCTAACCAGTGTCTCATAGTCTCTTTTCCTTGTGCCAGTGAATTACGTTCATGAAGTCTCTATCATTTTCTCCTTGGTGGGAACCCCTCAACTGGATTCAGCCTTGAGAGGGTCTTCGAGGGCAGACAGTGGAAAGACCAAGAAGGAAGTAGTCCTGGAGAAGGTCAAGGACATCAGTGGTCATAAGCAGGTTCCACAGGCCCCTGACACAGAAGGTGACATCCTCACATTGTCTCCTGGTACAGGCCTGAGTCTGTACCTTTTGCACACACGTAGTTAACTGGCTGCTATTCCCAACTAAATTTTATGATTTAACAGTTCCTGAGGGTAGGGACCCTGATATAGTGCTGAGCACATACAAGTTGCTTCAAAAAGTTGTGTTTGAAATGATAATTGTTCTAGGACAACACTCTGTAGTGATATCATACAGTTGATAGAATGGGATATTTATTACTTTTATAGAATATACATCCTGGCATTGAATAATTTACCAGTATAAGACATGGTCAGTGTCCTTGAGGGCAGCTTCAGCAGATGAATCACTGTAGCCTATTGGTGAGTGCCCCAAACAAGGGAATAGCTTAGCTGAGTTAGGAGAGGTTGGGTGTAGCAGGTTCTGTGGTCCAGAAAAGGAAAGGAGTAAACTTAGATGACAGAGCGACCCACTTAGGGTTAAAAAAATGCTGCAAAGTTAGTAAGAGCCTCTCCTGAAACTAATCCGCCCAGCAGATGGGGCTGGCGACTATCATGCTCTTTTTCTCATCAAGTTTTTCAATTAAATTAAAAACTATCATTTTTATCAGAGAAATCAATGATACTGTTGCCAGGTAAAATATCATATGCCCAAATGTTTTCTAAATATTGTATGGCACTTACACTAAAAAATTCTTCATTGTTTATCTGGAATTCAAATGTAATTGCTTTCTGTGTTTTTATTTGCTAAATCTGGCAATGCTAGTCAATGAGGTGTAGGATGCATTTCACAGAAATCCACATTACAGCCTATCTCCATGGAAATACCTTTAAAGAGTTGCAACTCTTAACTTATGCATACACACATCAGACCACAAAATGCAGAGAATAATTCTTCTTTTAATGAGTTCCATTTTATTTTGACAACCTTCAGGTCAAATTCAGATTCTATTACAAGCTCCATTGGCTAGGTTTATCTGTGGAACAGAAGAGGCCTCATGTATGAGAATGACGTTGGAGTTGATCTAAAGTGTTAGAAGCCATGTCTCTTGAAATATTTGGCTCGTGCAAGGACATCATTGCAGAAGTCACAGCTCAGGTCCTGGCTGCTTCTGACATAGCCAGGACCTCCGACATAGGCACAGAGTCCACCTGGAATTTGTGAGACAGGTTAATGCTGACCCACATCCCCTCATTGCTTCAGGATGCTCAGCAGTTAACTTAGATTCTCTTTCCTCATGATTATCATAAGCAACTGAGGTTTGGGGGAATCTAGCACAATGTATTACATTTTTCCCTATTCTATGCAGTGAAACCACCTACCCAGCAATTACACCTACCTCTCAGGCACTGGTCAGGGGTCCAGGTTGGGAACCTCCTCTGGATTTCTTTGATTCTAACAGTCAGGACCTCAGTCATCTGGGAAAGCTGGGACTCGCTGATCCAGGGTGTGGGAACATAATGGCCCATGTCCTAGAAGGAGGGAGGCAGGGGAAAAGCCAAGTAAGCCAGGTGAGAGGGTGATGTGGCTTCATACTATCAGTGCTTTCTCATTTCCCTTGTCTTTCTCTCCTCCTCCTTTGGTGAAACTAATGCCACCTTTAGTCTCTCTGGAGACAAATAGTAAAGCTAAAAGGTTTAGGCAAAGGAAGGAAGGAGCAGACATTTCATAGCTGCCTCAACGCAATGGTGAGAGGCAGGGTTAAAGCCAAGGTTGAGAGATAGTGTAGGTTCCATTCTGATGCCCTCCTTCATCGCTGCAACCAAAAACCCTCCAAAATAGGTCCAAATGTTTTTTTTTTTCTATCTGTACTTGTAATTATCCTTCTAGATAATCAGAATGTCTAAGGGTACTACTAACTTTTCTTCCATACTGATGGTTACCATTTCATATATCTTTCACCATATTTAAAAGGAATATCTGACTCTGGAGAATTCTTTCTTCGTCTTCAAAGGAAATGGACCCATCCTTTTCCCAAGAACAATATTTTACAAAGGAGGCAGTACAGGGCAGCGAAAATGGTGCTGGCACTAAATCACCAAAGTTGTCCTTGGCCCCATTCTGCATCTTCTAGATGCCATGTGACTTTGCAGTAATGGCAATCTCCTCATAAATTCACTTCCTCATCTATCTCAGTTCATCACATTATTATAGGTCCCCAAATCAAAATAAGATAAAATGTTTAAAAGTACTTTTAAATTGTAAAGTGTCATACAAAGAACTAATGGGAAGCCAATTTAAAAATTATTGAGAAACACATTTTCCTAAAAGCTTAGAAAAGGACTGCAATACTTACAGATTTCTCAACAACCACAACAATGTGAAATGTAATAGAGAATTGTGGCCTCAGGTTCTCCCCTGCCACCACTCATTCTCCTAGCACAGAGTTAATTTGACAGTGGGTTAATTAATGATCAGTTCCCTGGAAGTCTCAGGTGAAACTGGGCAGAATTCCTGTGAAATAAAACTTGACCTTCAGAACTAAGAATTGTGTAGCAAGAAGACAGAGAAAATAAAATATGATATTTGCTGTGAATCTATGAGATGCCAAGTACTTTTTCACATTATTTTATTGAATCTTCATAATAATTCTGAGGATGGCATTTTACAGGTGAGGACACTGAGGCCCAGGAAGATCAAATGATTTATCCAAGGTCACATGGTTATGAAATAACAGAGCATAGATTCAATCTGTGTTATTTCTCCTACATGGCCTGTTTGGAAATCCACAACAGGGTGACAATGATGATGTCCTGGAAACACAGCATAATTTATTCTGAAAAGGAATTATGCTTCAAAATGAAGCAGAAACAGAGCTGCTCACCTCTCATTGGCAGAGCTTGGCTCTCACGGCTCCAGGGAGCCCATTCACTCTCCTAGGAGGGCTATGCCCCAGGGGTACTGTCCACACAACAAATGTGACTGTGTCCTTTTGGAGTTGTGCCACACACACAGCCCAATGGCCACATAGAGGGTTACCTGTACCACCCTGACTCCATTGCCCACATTGCCCGCATTGACAAGAATGTTGCCAGCAGGAGACTCCCTGGACACGACACCAGCGATCACTGCAGGATCCACACAGTACTTTTGGCCAACAGTATGCATGATGGGTTGAAATCTCAGTAGGTATGGCATATCTATTTCAGCCAGCCTTTCAGAAGCACGAACTCCTAAAGCAAACACAAAAGGAAGGATGTGGCTTCGTGTGACTTATGCTGAAATGGGAGCTCAAAAGGAGAGAGAAAATATACTCCAAGGTTCTGGGCAACAGTTGAGGACTGAGAAGCCCATTCTTGGGTCTGAAATCTCTTGTGGCCATTCCTGGAACTGAGATTGTGATTCTCTTCCTTGGAGCTTGGGTTGGCATCTCCTGAGACATGTCCTTTGTGGCTACCAGTACCCCTGAACCAAGGAGCTCGTGTCCTCCCAGGAAAATTGCATGGGCACAGCCCCCACTGGCCTCACCCTAAGCACCCAGTTACCCAGTAAAATGCACGTCCAGCAGCTACAACAAACACCTGATGTGAAGAAATTCTCCCAAACCCTTCCCGAAGTCCTTGGAGAGCTTCTTTGATAGGTGTGCTCACTCTTGCCCACCTTTCCACCCTACAGTGACACCTAGAAATCATGTGTGCTTACTACACCTTTATGAAATACAAAGAATGGTGGGCAAAATGAAAACCAATCCTAACGTACCTTGCTAACCCACTTAACCTTCTAAGCACTTCTACAGTTTCAAAAGCACTGTCATTCACATTACTGACCAGAGTTTGCAACAACACTATAAACTAAGTACTATTATCCCCATCTCAGCAAAGTTCAGGGACACAAAGTGACTTGAAGAAGCAGAACCAGCATTCAACAAGGTCTTTGGACTCCACGTCCAGTGCTCTTTCCACCACTTCATAGCATGGGACTGTGGGAAACAGTGGAAACCAAAATGGCATGTTGAGGATCAAAATCTGTGGGAAATGACTGGGAGACACAGGTGTGGGGTATCAAGGGCAGGGACAAAATCCTGTTGAAGCCACCCTTGCCTAACAGAGTCACCTTCTGAGAGAAAGGGAGAGGAGGAGGAGGGGAAGGTGGACAATGAGATTCTAGCTACCACAGTAGTTCAGGCCTCGGCGTCTTCCAATCCCACAAGATGCCCCAGGAGTATCGAGGGTTCGAATGTTTCCATAGCATCCCCAGCTGCCACTTTCAGATGAGTCTACAAATTGAAGAAAATTTCAACATGAGACATTGAACTAGAGTAGTTCTGATCATCCTTCTGCCCATGAATGAAATGTCATGAATAAACATAACTATACTGAAATCAATGACAAGAACTTCACTCTGCAATGCTAACCCTCTTGAAATTTATAGTATAGTGACTAAGAAATTATTATAGAACTTCCTAGATACTAAATTCTCACCTCATATCTTGCAGACACAAGGAACATTGGAGCAGTTCTATTCCTTGCAAAGCTCTGGAGCTGCCCAATGCTATTGAATGGGTGTGTTGGAGTCAAATCAGAGATTGTGTGTTCCTTGTAAGCTAGTTCTCATATTCCATTTTATGTGAACTCTCAGCACTTCTCCCTCCAATACCCCTAACTCAGTGGTCTGGTAAGATACTCACATCTGTTCTGGAGAAACATATATAAAGCCTGGGCCTCCCTGGGATCTCAGCCCAGACCCCAAGAACAGGGACTGCTGGTAAACTGTGACTTGGAGCTGGCTTCCCCGGCTCTCAGTGCACGTCTGCATGGATGTTTAGGACAGCAGAGAGGGGGAAGGCATGTGGTGAGGTACAGGGTCAGGTTTTCAAGTGGGGCTCCCTCTTTCCACTCCTTCCCTTTCTCTCTTTGCTCTTCATTTTCTCTCTAACTATCACTGTCATTTCCAGCACTGAGGGGAAGGAGAGGTTTTACACACTGTTAGGATTCCACAAAGACCACTAAAGAAGACATTCCTGAGTATTTATCACTCACACCAGAAAGAGGGCATACACACCAGGAACAAGATACTACAGGTGGCAGGAAATTGCCCCTTGAGAGCATCATCTCACTATTAAAAGCCTGTAAGGACTTCTCATCAGATTACTCTTTTTTTACTCTTTTTGATTTGTTTTATTCTTTGATAAAAGTAGATTATATCATTAAATCTTGATGATTTGCAGGTCTTTGAAAATATGCCTATTGCTTATCATATGTGTACTACATGTTTACTAAATATATTTTAAAGTTCTCTTTTCTTATGAAGAACTTCATGGTGTTGACATCTGAAAATAGTAGTATTTTGGAGTACATACTTCTACTATAAAAACTTTTGATGAGTAATCTAAGAGAAATAGGAAAATGAAATGACTATAAAGGACACATGGACATAACCAAGGGGGAGGGTGGGAGCGAGGGAGGGGGGTGGGATTGGCTGGGGTTGGGGGGAGTGGTGGGGGGAAAATGCAGACAACTGTAAATGAACAACAATAAAGTAATTTAAAAAAACAATAACATTTTTTTGGGAAAAAAAAAAAGAAAATGAAATGACTGGGTCTTTTATGAGTATACTAAAAGTTAAATGAGCCAACATATCCTTTTTAGTTTTTTAATTAGGACACTCTATTTTTATAATTGGCAACAAATACCCTTAATAGTAACTGGTTGTGTCATTCATTGCTCCCTGCCTTCTATTCACTCCCAAACCACATTACAGATTCCTCAAAGTTCCTTATATTCCCAAAATTATTTATAGGAATTTTAAAATATTTGTTAACTGAGTGGGTCAACAAATAAATGAATAAATGTAAGACTGACCCCCATCTGAAAAGTTTTTAGACTTTAGAGCCAGGAAAAAATTTTTTGCGTCTCTTGAGGAACTATGCTTCCTCCCTTTATCTACCTAAAAACATGTATTTTTCCTTTTTTGCTCCAGCTACAAGGAAACAGGACCAAATTTGAAATTCAAACATTGCAGCAATGTCAGCTCGGTGGTTAGCTTAGTCACATCTCCTTGGTCCCCTCCATGCTAGTTTTCTACTGAATTACATTAGTCTTATGATGGTAAGCTGCCTCCATCCTTCTATGGAAATATATACTCTATTAATAAATTCAATACATACTTTTGATGAAAGAGTTTTTATAGAGAAACAATGAGCTGTTATCAAGCAATTCTGTTTTAAGCCTACCAGCACTGGGGAGAAGCCCCTCCTTCTGTGGGACACCCAGAAGAGACTGCTTATCAGCACTGTTACTAACTCCAGGATTTGGCAAATAGCTTAGGAAAAAATAACATTTTGCACTGAACTTTTACATATGAGAAGTAACATTATGATTCCTTGTTTATCCTTAACTCCAAGGTCATTTGGAAAAAATGAAATACACTCACCAGTAAGGACAAGGAGGCCCAGAAGGAGCCACAGCACAGACATACTGATGATCCTACTTTCCAGGTCCTAAAGTGATTTTAAAATACAAATTAGCTCAAAGTTGTGAAAATATCAATTCTCATCAGAACAATATGTAATGTTTCTATGGAAAGATATGAAAAAAAAGAGAGAACAAGTTTTCCCATGTCTGAACTAAGAAAATTGATGATTTGAATCATAATGAAAAAAGCAAAAGCCATATGTGTGCTCCATCCATCCTTTCAATTAGCTTAAAATGGCAAAACTCCTGCTTGGCCACAGGGACTCTAAATTTGTTTCAAGAAGCCAAGATGGCCCTGGCCAGGTAGCTTGGTTGGTCAGAGTGCCGTTATCCCAATACGCCAAGGTAGTAGGTTTGATCCCCCCCCGTCAGGGCACATACAGGAGTCAACCAGTGAATGTATAAATAAGTGGAGCAACAAATCGATGTTCCTCTCTCTCTCTCATCAATAAATTTAAAAAAAAAATTTAAAAAGGAAGCCAAGATACTTTGGCTCCCAACACTGAGAAACATAGTGACCTGACTCCAGATCCTGAAAAGCAAGTTTCTATCCCAATAGTTTCTTTGTTGTCAAAAGATAATACAACAAGGAGAAAACTGTGTTCATGTTTCTCTTAATTTGGGTTCTTCCTTCAGGTTAGAGGAAAGGTTATGTTTTCCTAAGTGTCTTGGAACACAGTCTTTGCTTTGGTTGTGGGAAGGAGTTGGAAGACACTGCCCACTGCTCTAAGCCTCCAGCCTGAGAATTTAGACCCCCTTGGCAACCTCGAGCCATGTTCCCCATGTTCCCCCTCTGTCAAACTCCTGGGCATGAAAAAACCTGGACCAGAGCTCAAGGTGGGGGATGGAGAGGCAGGCTACTTCCACCAGCAAAGTCAAATCCCCGTGGAAGTGGGTAATGGGCAGGGGTCCAGGACTGAACTCACAAGGTGCTCACTCCAGGAGAGAACCGACACTGGTCACCATCAAGCACTTGCTCTCACACTTACTCTTGTGCACTCTCTTTCTTCCCAACCATCCCTCTAATCACCTCCTATGTGTCCAAAGAGTCCTGGTTCCCCCACTACCTAGCAAACAAATGCACAACTGCCACCGAGCACAGCTCGCAGTTGACTCCAGGGAATACTGGAGGAACAGGCCATATGTGCCCAAATCCTCCACCTCCCAGCAGCTCTTCCCACTGCAGGGTGTTCCCATCACCTCCCTTTGCTGGCTGAGCCTGGCTACCTGTCATTTTGAATTATAAGTATCATTATAGGTAGGAGTGTGCATTTAAATATGGCATTCATCACTTTCACAATGCTCTTCTCATCTCTTTTGTTTCAAGGTTGTTCTTATGGGTACCTCTTTCCAAACGCCCAGAAATAGATTATATCTCAAGACAAAAAAGAGTTTTTTAGGTGAGTCCTAGACTTATTAGGGGATCACTTCAAAGTTTAACCACTATATTGTATACCTGAAACTAATATAATATGGAATGTTAACTATAATTGAAAAAATTTTTAATTAAAAACAAAAAAGGTGAAGAGTAGATGGTAAGGAAGACATTTGAGTGAAGTGTTCCTAAACCAAGGGGGGGTGTGCCCTTAGACATAGCCATTTTGTTTTTCTTCCCTACCACATTGAGATGGTCCACTTGATTTCCCTTAGTTGAGCAGAAATAGTCATGTTGAGTCTCAACACCAAAAATATACAGGAACTTGGAATGTTAGCTGATTCTGCAGAAACTCAGATTCAACTACCCAACTGGAATCACCCACAGAGGTCCCAGCACTGAATAAGAGAAGACACTCAGTCCCAGGAAAGAGAATGGAGAGGGAGCCACTTAAGCGAGGAAAAGCTCAGAGAAAGTTCATTTTTAAGAGTCTTCTCCCTGGCTTTATGGAGAGGACCCTGCAGAAAAAAGACTGCTTGTATCCAGATGCTAAACCCAGGGCATTCTGCTGCCTTTCCATGGGAACAAAAAACTTCCCCTTGGAAACCCAAGTGGAAAAATGGGACATGAAAGCTACCTCATTCTCCAAGCATAAGTAAATACCTGTGAAGCAAGCACTTGAATAAAAAGAGTCTAGGTAAATACAAAATTACTTAGAAACACGGAATTCCTTTCTGTCATGTTTTCTGGTTACAACAGGAAAGAGCAAGAAGCAACAATGGGCATAAACACTGCATGTTGATACAAGCCAAGCTCTGTAACACAACTTTACAGGTTCCCAAAAGTATTCTGTGGTAGAAGAGGTTGCCAGGGCATTGCTGGAATGTGCTCAGGGAAAGTCCATCAGTTACCTATGACTAATCCATTAATACCGCCATGGCTCCCAGCACTTATTAAGATGTCTGGCCAAGACAGCACAGGGCTCATGATGTCCATCCAGAACAATATCTATGGTGGCATCCATCCTCTCTCTTCCTGAAGAGCAAAAGACTGACAGCATGCCAGTGTCAACAAGCTGGAAGAGTAGGCCTGCTGGGCACCCTGGAAACTGACAATTTGTGTCTCCCATTGGCACAAGTCGAGTTCACCTCTCTCCACCTCAAACTTTGCAATTTCTATAGCATCACTTAGATTTGTAAGACATAATAGACTATTTCTTCCTCCTTTAAATAATTGTTTTTGGAAAAAGTGGAAATAAAGGTCTTTGGTTTTTGTAGTTCCCTCACCAAAAGACTCTCATTCTTTTTCTGTGAATATTCTCCCAGATCTTTGCCATAAACCTTGATCCATAGCCACCCTGGTCCTTAGCATCCTCAAAGCAGCCTGGAATGTGCATTGTATTAACACCCTGTGATGCTGGGAGATGAAGGTGGCTGTGTCCCATTATGGCCCCCATTTGATCCTGGAAGAATTGAGAGCTGCTGTATACATCTCCATTAGGCATGGTCTTTTGCTCTAAAAGGTATTTGTCACCCTGATTTTGTTGCTACCTTGTCTTGTTGCTTGCTTGCTTGTGGGCTGATAGGCCTTTCCATCATGTCTTAGTCCTATAACCTCTCCCTGTCTCATCCTTCCCCTCCCTCCTCACACACACAATACCCCAGGTCATCACCTCACGGATAGCTATGTACCAACAGGCCTTAAATTAAAATAATTGCAATGACAGTCACAAATATAAAATGTTTCTGCCACCAAGATCACATACCCTTGAGAAAAAATTAACTTTTTAGAATAAAATATAGGCTCCTTTTAAACTAACTTTTGCAAAGTTGCATTTTCACATGGTCTGTGAAAATATATATTTACTGAATTTGGATTGTTGGCAATGATTATCAGCCCAGGAGAGCTCAGAGGATTGTCTTCACACTCCACAAGTAAACCCTTTCCTTGTCCAGAGAGATCTGGAAGGGAGAGTATTCGGTCTGGGCAGCCCCCGGAACTGCTTTCCTCACTTTGCCATTTGGAATTCCCAGAGTTGAGAACACCAGGAAGGATTCTCTCCTGGTGCTGAAGACTCTCCCAAGAATATCCCATTCTGAACAAAGATTAAATCACAGAGACCCTTGCCTCTCTATTCCATCCAGGACTGCTGACGCTTGTCTATCCTTTTACTCTGTCAAGCTTAATCTGTTAGACATGTTGTCCTTAGTTCTTTTGCAGCTTCCAGAAAAAACAGGACTCTGTTATTGAACCACCACTTAAGGTTTGTGGGGTTAAGGTAACCTTGGCAGCAGTGAGCATGAGGGAGGAGAAGAGATTACCACCTGGCGAAATACTAACACTTCTGTTCTTTGGCTTTGAATTAATGAAAAGGACATCATCCATTTGCCCGGTACAGCTTCTGTTAAATGTACACATGTTTCTGTCTCCTATTTTTCTCAAATGTTCACAAATCCAAAAGTACATACTTACATTAAAATAAATTAAAATTTATCTATATATTTTAATGAACAGGAAAAAATTATTCTAGCATGTACATAGTCTTTTATAACTTGGGTTTTCCTTGCCAGTTCCTTTAGTTTTATCTGATTTCTACTTCTCTTGTTTCCTGAACAGCAAAGATACAGTAATTATCAATCAATCACCATAGACTGGATTTTTCACCCTAGATAAGCCTGAACATCAATTCCACAGCTCTGTTTACACTCACCTGTCTTCCCTTAGCTCTTGTCTTCAGAGGCAGGCAGGCCACCAACGCTTATATACAGTCCCGGTCCTGCTTCGTCTTTTTAAAAGTGTTGACTTCATCCTATTATGAAAAGATTTATGGCTAAGTCTTACAAATTATAGTAATGATCATAATAATTACAAATACTTTGAACTTATATAAGGTCTTTTATTCAAGAATGTTCTGGCATTTTGGAAACATTAACCAATTAGTTTCTTACCACACCTCAAAGGGCAGATCCTAATTGTAGGTTCACTTTGATACTTCTAGGACCAACAGTTTCTGGGAATGGGTTAGGTAAGAAGAAAAGAAAGGAAGGAAGGAAGAAGGAGAGGGAAGAAAAAGGAAAGGAAAGGAAGGAAGGAAGGAAGGAAGGAAGGAAGGAAGGAAGGAAGGAAGGAAGGAAGGAGAATTTGGAGTGTCAGAAACTCTTGTTCTTGGTCTGTATTTCAGGCAAGTAGAGCCACACCTCAGGCTGGATGAGGCTATTTTATGTACACCCAGTACCCAGAGCTTGTTCTTAAATGTCTGCTTCAATAAATACTTCAGGGGGATTTATATGAAGTTTCCAGGAAGGACTCTGCCTCAGATTTCCCAGGGATGAGTTTCATAACTAAGAGGGAGCCAGTTTATCACCACACCCTGCGCTCCCAACTCTACTGAACTGGATTTTCCCCAAACACTGCCGCTTCACTTGCTCTCTGCCTTCCACAGGTTGTTCCCTTGGGCTGAAACACCCTTAGGGACAGGGATTGTGTCTCATTTGTCTTTATAATCCCAGCATCTAACACCCTGCCTGACACATATTAGATACACAGTAAAACCCATGAAATAAATGACTTTTTAAATAATGTCTCCCCAAACCCTTTCCCAGCCACAGCTCTGAGCAGTGACCTTGGCTGTGCATTTATGACCAAGTTCTCAGAGTCTGGCATGCTGTAAAGCATTCAGTAAATAATATGTTGAATCAGTTAATGCATGACAAATTTCTACAACCTCACCCAGCAGGATTCAGATTTGTTTCCCAGTGCAGGGTCCCAGGGTAGGGTCCAATTCCTCATGTTCCATGCTACCTTCTAGATATTTCTATCACAGCACCTGTGACACATGTGTGTGTGCATTTTTTAAATATATTTTATTGATTATGCCATTACAGTTGTCCCATTTCCCCCCTTTATTCCCCTCCAGCCTGCACACCCCTTCCCACCCACATTCCCCCTCTTTAGTTAATGTCCATGGGTCATATATATAAGTTCTTTGGCTTCTACATTTCCTATACTATTCTTAACCTCCCCCTGTCTATCTTCTACCTACCATTATGCTTCTTATTCCCTGTACCTTTTCCCCCTCTCTCCCCACCCACTCCCCTGATGATAACCTTCCATGTGATCTCCATTTCTGTGATTCTGTTCCTGTTCTAGTTGTTTGCTTTGTTTGTTTTTGTTTTTGTTTTAGGTTCAGTTGCTAATAACTGTGAGTTTGTTGTCATTTTACTGTTCCTATTTTTTATCTTCTTTTTCTTAGATAAGTCCCTTGAACATTTCATATAATAAGGGCTTGGTGATGATGAACTCCTTGAACTTGACCTTATCTGGGAAGCATTTTATCTGCCCTTCCATTCTAAATGATAGCTTTGCTGGATAGAGTAATCTTGGATGTAGGTCCTTGCCTTTCATGACTTGGAATACTTCTTGCCAGCCCCTTCTTGCCTGTAAGGTTTCTTTTGAGAAATCAGCTGACAGTCTGATGGGCACTCCTTTGTAGGTTACTATCTCCTTTTCTCTTGCTGCTTTTAAGATTCTCTCTTTATCTTTCCTCTTGGGTAGTGTAATTATGATGTGCCTTGGTGTGTTCCTCCTTGGGTCCAACTTCTTTGGGACTCTCTGAGCTTCCTGGAGCCTCTGAAAGTCTATTTCCTTTGCCAAATTAGGGAAGTTCTCCTTCATTATTTGTTCAAATAAGTTTTCAATTTCTTTCTCTTCCTCTTCTCCTTCTGGCACCCCTATGATTCAGATATTGGAACATTTAAGGACATCCTGGAGGTTCCAAATCCTCTCCTCATTTTTTTGAATTCTTGTTTCTTCATTGTGTTCTGGTTGAATGTTTCCTTCTTTCTTCTGGACCACACCATTGACTTGAGTCCCACTTTTCTTCCCATCCCTGTTGGTTCCCTGTACATTTGCCTTCACTTCCCTTATTGTCGCCTTCATTTGTTTATCTAATTTGTGACCAAATTCAACCAAGTCTGTGAGCATCCTGATTACCAGTGTTTTGAACTGTGCATCTGATAGGTTGGCTATCTCTTGGTCACTTAGTTGTATTTTTTCTGGCGGTTTGATCTGTTCTCCCATTTGGGCCATTTTTGTTGTCTTGGCGCACCTGTTATGTATAAGGGGTGGAGCCTTAGGTGTTCACCAGGACGGGGCAACCCTGCTGCATTGTAATGATGTTTGTGGGGGAGGGGTCTAAGAAGGAACAATGGCGGTTGCTCCACTCTGCAGGTTTTCAGTGACTTTCCGCGTGACCCACTCCAATTGGGCTCCTCTGGTGCTGATTCTGGTGCTGGCTCCCAGTGGGAGGGTTTATGTATGCTCTAGGACCCTGTGGGTCTCTCCAATGGCTCTCCTGTGAGTCTGGGAGTCCCTCCCACTGCCGCCGCCTGCGCCCCCACAGGAGCTTTCAATCAGAGGCTTTGAGGCTTTATTTCTCCGCGCTGGAACTCTGGGTTGCGGGGTCTGTCTCGCTCCCCAGCTGTTCCTCCCAGTTTATCCGCACAAGGGAGTGGGACTCCCGGTCGCCCCTTTCCCGGTCCGCCAGCTGCTGCCCCGCGTGAGTCCTCTCCGGCCCGTCTCGCCCCTTCTACCGGTTTGGATGAAAGTTTCTCCTTTAGTTCCTTGGTTATTGAACTTCCATACAGTTCAATTTTCTGTCAGTTCTGGGTGTTTTTGTTTTAAAATTTGTTGTTGTCCTTCTTTTGGTTGTACGAGGAGGCACAGTGTGTCTACCTATGCCTCCATCTTGGCCAGAACTCCTGTGTGTGTGTGAATTTTAAGTCTGAAAACAACTTGAGAAAAAGGAGTGAGTCTTTTTCCTGTTTCCCCTAATGGACACATAAAAGGTATTCAATAAATATTTATGGAATGAATGAATGAATGAATTAAAGAATATGACTTTTAGGAAGTCACCGACTTGACATCGCAGCTCAGACTGGGGAATAGGATTTTGTTATTTTCTACCTGTGGCTGAGATGCTGAGGCCACAGAAGGCAAGGCACTGTGAGCAGATGCAGACCTGGACACCCAGGCAGTTCCCAAACTTTAAATTTGGGACAAGGGTAATCTCCTCTCTATTGTGGGCAGAGTTGAGATAAAACATAGAGAAATAATGTACCCCAGTACAAACCATATCCCCACTAAAAAATGGAATGCTTTCTCTTTATTTTGTCCAGTAAGGTCTAGCACACACCAATGGCAACTAAAATTTATTACAGTGTAAAAGAATTTGGGTATGCCCTGGCCCCATCTGCAAATGTGCCACATCACGAGGGTTGATCTAACCCTGCACTGGGGGCTCACACAAGTATCTTGGAAGATTCTCCCAGGTCAGCCGCCAGCATGTGGCCTGGCAACAGCTCCACAGAAACGATGCCCAACTAGGCCCTGTGGCTTGTTCAGTTGTTAGCCAGACCCCATATGGACAACCTTCATTCCAAAGACCTGGTATACATCCAGTGGGGGACCTGGGGAAAGTATTGAAAAGACAGCTGCTGCACTTGAACTTTAGTGTGACTAAAAAAGAACAGCTCACGATATTCTCTGCCATGCCCCCAGAGTCAAGTAAACAGTGAATGCCCCCTACAATTCTGACACCAGGTCCAATGTGCTTCACACCAAGCACTTCTGAAACTTGTAGGACAGCTAGATGTCCTACAATTTAACTCGATTATGACACTATCTACCTGGAGATAGCATCAGCTTCCATAGGTTGAGGGCTCAATCCTACAAGATTGTTTCCTCCTTCAGATGACAATCACAAGACCAGATGTGTCACCTGTGCTTCTGACCAACTGGCTATAAATCTGAGATTTCAAAGACCCACTAATTGAGGTTGATTAATTTGTTAGAACAGCTCACAGAACTCAGATAAACATTTTACTTACTAGATTAATGGTTTATTATAAAAAGATATAACTCAGGAACAGCCAGATTGAAGAGATGCATAGAGGGCAAACTCTGGGTAAGGGGTTTGGAGCTTGCAACTCTCATTTGTTCAAAAATTTTATAGAGTTTATTCTGCTAGCATAATATAGCATACTGTTCTACAATGAACTTTTTATAAGTAGAAAAAATATGCTCTAAAATAATGATAAAAATAATAGTATAGTAAATCCATAAACTGGTAACATAGTTGTTTATTATCAAATATGATATACTATACATAATTATATGTGCTATACTTTCATATGACCAGCAGCGCAGGAGGTTTGTTTATACCAGCATCACCACAAACACATGAGTAATGCTCTGTGCTATGACATCACCAGGCAGTAGGAATTTTTCAGCTCCATTACAATCTAACGGGACCACCAATGTATCTGCGGTCCATCATTGACTAAAATGTTGTGTGGCTGATGACTATACTTAGTTTTTCTTTTGGTGAAACAAGAGAAACACATAAAACAAAATCTTCTTCCTACTTAACTCACTGGAATGGGCTTGGTTGTTTTCAATTAGGAGTGTTTAGAAATACTGGGAGGTATACTTTTAGTTATCTCAGTTCTAGGATGTGCTACTTGCACTCAGTGCTCCCTTGAGAAATGCTGTTCACTTTGTTGAGTAGCAACTTCAGCTGTGTCAGTGTTTTGAATTCTGTACTGTTGTACATGTTGAAGTGTAGGAGTGTTCCTGGTGGTTTTTTATAAGGGTTGACTGGATAGGGTAAATGGTGTGGTGTGCTCTCATAATATTTCCTGGGAAAAGCCTTGACAGCTCTTCTTACCCTCCCCTGAGGCTGGTCCTAGACACAGGTTTGGGGTGCAGTACTACAGTACGTACCCAGTGGATACTGGGTGTGATGTATACCCACTTGGTGAGCAGGCTCAAGAGGGCTTTCCTATTTCCATATCCTGGAAAGATCTTGTTTGTGCTTTTCCAAGAGCAAAGGAGGAAACTTACCTGATCTGATGTGCCTCTATTGAACCTTTATATTCATTTGAAGAGTTCCCACAGTCACATAAATCTTATCACCACTCTTCACCACAGCTTAGTTGAAATGTCAGGACAAACAAAACATATGCAATTTCTTTTCATACACCAAACACAGAATTTATGGATTTTTTCTATTTTCACATTGAATGATGCCACCCTCAGAAACAAAAGTCTACAAGTAGTCAAGTATTCTCATTGCCGAAGATCATATCTTCCAGTTTTCATTAAAGTCCATGAAGGAAAACTATGAAAAGGGTGCCATGTCTAAATACACTGCTGGTTGCTGCAAAGACAATTAGTTCACAATTGTCTGCTTTTCTTGTGAGTGACTGATGGAAGAAGAGAAGACTGATCACTGTTACTCACAAGAAGCTCTGAGTTCAGGGAAGTTGACTTGTCTTAATAGTCCAAGCCCCATTCATTGAAAGGTTCTATCATGTTTGTTTTTTTCTGAGAAAGCATCCTTTATTTTGCATTCCCACTTTTTATATTTGACTAGGCACATTGCTAAATTGTGAAATACCCTTGTGTGTTAAGAGCAATGATTTAATACCAATTTATAAATGTGAGTACTCATATAAATTTACACATGTAAACACCTGTCTTTCATTGGCTTTCCTCATACCTAATAAACCTCCAAGAGAGCCCTGACCAGTATGGCTCAGTTGGTTGGGCATCCCTCCACAAAGCAAAAGGCCGCAGGCTTGGTTCCAGGTCAGGGCACAAGTCTGGGTTGCGGATTTGGTCCCTGGTTGGGGCACATACAAGAGACAACCAATTGATGGGTTTTTTTCTCACATAAATGTTTCTTTCCCTCTCTTTCTCCCTCCCTTATGCTCTTTCTAAAAATAAGTACATAATTTTTTTTAAATCTCCAAGAAAAATACTTTTCAATTTTTAAGAAACTTAAGTTACATGAAACTGCTTTTGCCTGAAAGCTTTGGAGAGATCATCTATGAATGAAGGTGGTTCTTTAATTTGTTTCAAATTTCTTCTAGATTACATGAAGAAAAAGAATGATTGGGCCTATGCTGGTATGGCTCAGTTGGTTTGGAGCATTGTCCTGTAACAGAACAACATGGGTTCAATTCCCGTTCAGGGCACATACCTAGGTTGTGGGTTCGATCCCCATTCCAGGCATGTACAAACCCTGGTCCAGGTGTGTATGGGAAGCAACCAATCAATGTTTCTCTCTTGCATCAATGTTTCTATCTCTCCCTTCCTTGCTCTCTAAAAGAAATGAAAAATGTCCTCGGGTGAGGGCAAAAGAAAATGATTGGGCATTTGAAATATGAACCTAATTTGTGTATTTTGCAATTATATTCATATAATGCCTTTTCTCCAATAAGTATGAAATAAAATAATGACCCTACATAACCACAAAAATACAATACAGAACAAGGCAAATAATAAATGCGTAGGCTGGCTATGGAGAAAGGGAATTTCAGGAAGCTAGCAACAACCTTATTCCTTCCAAAATAGTATTTCTTTTTTTTCAACTTCCAGTATCACTTATTTTTCCTAGAATCTAGGTACAATTAACTGTAGCAAGCCTAATTTTAAGCTTTTTAAACTATCTCAGCATTTGTAAACATGAATTCACATTTCAGTAAAAATGAAAACTAAAATTTGACATAACAAATTATTTCTATTCATCCATTAAGTAAGTTTTACTTAGTATTCACAATGCACCAAACAATGGGCTATGCTAAGAACAAAAAGTTGTATAAGACACAGCCTCTGCCCTCAAGAAGCTCACTTCTGGGTAGTGAATGGGTATCTGTTGACATTTTTCTGATTTCTGTTGGGCTTAGGGAGTGCGTTGCTGGCTGCCCCAGAGCCAACATCAAACCTTTCATGTATAGAGCATAAAACTCCATAGACTCCAACAGCCAGCCAGCAATACCCTGATCAGGCAACGCTAAGTAAAGTTCTTTATTGTCCACAGGCATAGAAGCGTGAGACCAATAAACCTGTCTTATCCAGGAACTAATAAAACTCTTAGATGCTGTGACTCAGGTAATTTGTCTAAAATATCCCAAATGTGGAAATCTGCCCAAGGGATCATCCAGTCACACCTCACAGTTGTGGATACTTCCCAGGGTACAAAGCATTTTCTCTTGTGCTATTGTGACACCCCTGTGACATACAGGGAATGCATAATCATTACCCATATTTTACAGATATGAAAACTGTGATACTCAATAATGAAATTTCTTACCTAGGTGAACAAATCTGCAATGGTCCAGTAAGGTAGACATTTCACCTTCAATATTATATGTTAAACAATATTTAATGGGGAAATGATAGTCTCGTCAGCAAATGCTGTGGGAAAACTGAATAACCACATGCAGAAATATACAAATGGGGTCACTATCTTACATCACTCACCAAAACAAACACAAATGGATTAAAGACCTAAAACTAAGTTCTGATACAGTAAGATTCCTAGAAGAAACCACAGGAAAGAAGCTTCTTGATGTTGGTCTTGGCAATGATTTTTTTTTATATGACACCAAAAGTATGAGCTACAAAAGAAAAAAAATCAAGTGTCACTACATCAAACTAAAAAGCTTCTACACAGCAAAAGAAACAATAAATGAAAAGCCATCTTATGAAATGGCAGAAAATATTTGCAAACCATATATCTGATAAGGAATTAATATCCAAAATATATAAAGAACTCATATATCTCAATAACAACAACAACAAAAACTCAAACAAATCAATTCTTAAAAAATGGGTAAAGGGCCCTGGCCAGCATGGCTCAGTTTGTCGGGTGTTGTTCTGAAAACCAAAAGATCATGAGTTTAATTCCAGGCCAGGTCACATGCCTGGGTTGCAGTTTCAGTCCCCAGTCGGGCATGTGCAAGAGGCAATCAATTTGATATTCCCCTCCCTCTTTTACTTCCTCCCTACTCTTCCCTCTAAAATCCAAAAAAGAAAAAAAATTGCCCTGGTTGGTATGGCTCATTGCATTGAGTGCTGGCCTGAGAACCAAAAGGTCAGGACACATGCCTGGATTGCAGGCTGGGTCCACGGGTGGGGGCATGCGAGTGGCAACCAATGGTGTTTCTCTCACATATTGATGTTTCTCTCCCTTTCTTTCTCCCTTCCTTTCCCCCTCTCTAAAAATAAATTAATAATCTTTAAAAATATTTTTATTTTTTTATCCACCTTGAATTTATTTTTGTGTATGGTGTAAGTTGGTGATTGAGTTTCCTTTTTTTGCATGTAGCTGTCCAGATCTCCCAACACCATTTGTTGAAGAGGCTGTTTTTCCTCCATTTTATGCTTCTTCCCCCTTTGTCAAATATTAATTAACCATAGAGACTTGGGTTTATTTCTGAGCTCTCTATTCTTTTCCATTGGTCTATGTGTCTGTTCTTATGCCAGTACCAGACTGTTTTGATTACAGGGGCCTTTGATTACAGTAATACAGTTTGATATCAAGTATTGTAATCCCTCCTACTTTGTTCTTCTTTCTCAAAATTGCTGAAGCTATTTGGGGTCATTTATGATTCTATATAAATTTCTGAAATGTTTGTTCTATGTGAAATATGTCATTGGTACTTTAATAGGGATTGCATTGAATCTATAAATTGCTTTGTACCCAAAGCAATGGACATTTTAATGATGTTAATTCTTCCAATCCATGAACATGG
>VMDR010013588.1:0-24777 GCA_007922815.1 Macrotus californicus | reverse complement strand
TGGTTCCTGAAAACCCTTCCCCCCACTATTCCCTCCCCGCTCCCCTCTGGCCACTGCTAGATTGTTCCCAATCTCAATGTCTCTGGTTGTATCCCGTTTGCTGATTTCTTTTGTTGATCAAGCATTTTTTACATCAGCCTAGAATTTAACTTCTGAAAGCATGAGTTAAAATAGATATTGCATTGAAATTAATACTTTAAAGAGTGAAGACAATTATAAGTGCTTCTTTTTTTAGATTTTTGAAAATTTTTATAGATTTTAATAAACTTAATTTTTTATTCTATGTTTTATATTGTTCAAGTACAGTTATCTCCATTTTCACCCCACTATGGCCCCCTGCCCCACCCATCCCCACCTCCTACCCTCGAACTTACCACCTTTGGCTTTGTCCATGTGTCCTTTATATATGTTCCTTGATGGCCCTGCCCCCATCATCCCCTATTATCCCCTCTTCTCTCTGGTTACTGTCAGTTTGTTCTTTATTTTAATGTTTCTGCTTGTATTTTGCTTGCTTGTTTGTTTTGTGGATTATGTTCCACTTACAGGTGAAATCATATGGTATTTGTCTTTCACTGCCTGGCTTATTTTTTTAATTAAATATTTTATTTATTTATTTTTAGAAAGAAGGGACTGGAAGGAGAAAGAGAGGGAGAGAAACATCAATGTGTGGTTGCCTTTCATGCAGTCCCTACCTGGGACCTGGCCTGCAACACAGGCATGTGCTCTGACTGGGAATTGAACTGGTGACCCTTTGGTTCACAGGCCAGCATTCTCTCCACTGAGCCACACCAGCCAGGGCCTAGGTTCCTTACTTTCTTTATTTTAAAAAATATTTTATTGATTATACTATTACAGTTATCCTAATTTTCCCCCTTTGCCCCCTCCAACCAACCCACCTCCCACTCCCATAGTCAACCCCCATGCTGTGCCCATCAGTAGGTAAGTGGATAAAAAAAAAAACTGGTACATTTACACAATGGAACATTACAGAGCAGTAAAAAAGAAGGACTTCTTACATTTTGTGGTAGTATGGATGGAACTGGAGACTATTATGGTTAAGGTACCTTATTTTTTTAAAGATTTTAAGTATCTATTTTCAGAGAGAGGTGGAAGGAAGAGAAAGAGAGGAAGAGAAACATTGATCAGTTGCCTCTTGCCCACCCCCACCAGGGACCTGGCCCACAACCCAGGCAAGTGCCGTGACCAGGAGCTGAACTAGTGATGTTTTGCTTTGCCAGATGATGCCCAATCCATTGAGCCATGCCAGTCAGGCATAGATACCTTATTTTTTTGTTGTTGCCACACTAAATAAGATTATTTTCTAGTTTCTCTTTCTGATAGTTCATTATTGGTATATAAAAATGCCATCAATTTCTGAAAATTAATTTTGTATCCTGCTACTTTGCTGAACTCATTTATTAGATCTAGTAGTTTTTTGGTGGGGACTTTAGGTTTTTCTATGTACAATATTATATTATATGCAAATGACAACAGATTTACTTCCTCCTTTCCAATTTGGATGCTTTTTATTCCTTCTTCTTGTCTCATTACTGCATCTAGGACTTCAAGTGCTATGTTGAATAAGAGTGGTAAAAGCAGACATTCCTGTCTTGTTCCTGATCTTTAAAAAATGCTTTTAGTATTTGTCCATTGAGTATTATGTAGGCTGTAGGTTTACCATATATGGCCTTTTTTATGCTGAGGTATGATCCCTCTATTCCCACTTTGCTGAGAAATTTCATAATAAATGGGTGCTGGATTTTATCAAATGCTTTTCCTGTATCTATAGATATGATCATGAAATATTTACCTTTCATTTTGTTTAGGCAGCAATATATTGATTTACAAATATTTCTCCAACCTTGCATCCTTGAAATAAGTGCCACTTGGTTCTGATGTATGGTCTTTTTAATGTATTGCTGGATCCAGTTTGCTGATTTTTTTTTTGTATTTTAGCATCTATGTTCATCAAGGATATTGGCCTATAATTTTCCTTCTTTGTAATGTCTTTACCTGGTTTTGGAATTAGGATAAGACTGGCCTTGTAAAATGAGCTTGGAAGCCTTTCCTCCTGTTGAATTTTATGAAATAGTTTGAGAAGGATAGGTGTTAGTTCTACTTTAAATGTTTGGTAAAATTGGGATTTCCAGCCAAATGGAGGCATAGATAGATATGCTTTGCCTCCTCACACAACCAAAAGAAGAACAACAACAAATTTGAAAAAAAAAAAAACAAAAACAGAACTGCCAGAAAATTGAACTGTATGAAAGTCTGACAACCAAAGAGTTAAAAAAGAAACATTCATTCAGAATGGTAGGAGGGGTGGAGATAGGCAGTGGGGGCAGAAAGGACTTGTGGCAAGGCAGTGCCTGGTGGACCAGGTGGTCCTACATTTGCATGTGGATAAACCAGGAGGAACAACTGGGGAACAAGGCAGACCATGCAACCCAGAGTTCCAGTGTGGGAAAAGAAAGCTTCAAAATCTCTGGCTGGAAAAATCTTTGGGGGTTGTGGCAACTGGAGAAACTCCCAGCCTCTTAAGAGTTTGTTAGAGAGACCCACAGGGTCCTAGAATGTACACAAACCCACACACCCAGGAATCAACCACAGATGGGCCCAATTTGCTTGTGGGTAGTGGGGGAAGTGAGTGAAAGCTGAGAGCCAAGCAAGTGGCATTGTTCCTTCTCTGACCTCTCCCACACATACAGCACCACAATGCAGCAATGTGGGTCACCCTACCTGGGGGAATACCTAAGACTCCACCCCTTACAATGTAACAGGTATGTCAAGACAAAGAAATGTGGCCCAAATGAAAGAACAGATCAAAGCTCCAAAAATAGAACTCGGGGATGAAGAGATAGCCAACCTATCAGATGCAGAGTTCAAACACTGGTAATCAGGATGCTCACAGAAATGGTTGAATATGGTCACAAAATAGAGGAAGAAGTGAAGGCTATGCAAAGTGAAATAAAGCAAAATATTCAGGGAACCAACAGTGAAGAGAAGGAAACTGGGACTCAAATCAATGGTTTGGAGCAGAAGGAAGACATAAACATTCAACCAGAACAGGATGAAAAAACAAGAATTCAACAAAAAAAAAAAAAAATGAAGAGAGACTTAGGAACCTCAGGGACAACTTTAAATGTTCCAACATCCAAATCATATGGGGTGCCAGAAGGAGAAGAGGAAGAGCAAGAAATTGAAAACTTATTTGAAAAAATAATGAAGGCAAACTTCCCTAATCTGGCAAAGGAAATAGGCTTCCAAGAATTCCAGGAAGCTCAGAATCCCAAAGATGCTGGACCTAAGGAATCACATACCAAGGCACATCATAATTACATTACTCAAGATTAAAGATAAGGAGAAAATCTTAAAAGCAGCAAGAGAAACAGAGACAATTACTTACAAACGAGTGCCCATAAGACTATCAGCTGATTTCTCAAAAGAAACCTTGTGGGCAAGAAGGGGCTGGAAAGGAGTATTCAAAGTCATGAAAGGCAAGGACCAACATCCAAGATTACTCTATCCAGCAAAGCTATCATTTAGAATGGAAAGGCAGAGAAAGTGCTTCCCAGATAAAGTCAGGTTAAAGAAGTGCATCATCACCAAGCCCTATGAAATGTTAAAGGGACTTATTTAAGAAATTGAAGAAGATGATCAAAAATATGAACAGTAAAATGACAACAAATTCATAAGTATCAACAACTGAACCTAAAATTAAAAAAAAAACCTAAGCAAGAACTAGAACAGAAACAGAATCACAGAAATAAAGATCACATGGAGGGTTATCACCTGGGAGGGGGAGAGGGATAATGGGGGAAGAGGTACAAGAAATAAAAAGTATAAATGGTTGGTACAGAATAGACAGGGGGAGGTTAAGAATAGTATAGGAAGTGGAGAAGCCAAAGAACTTTATATGTATTACCCATGAAAATGAACTAAGCAGGGAGGGGGAATGTGGGTGGGAGGGGGGTGTAGGGAAGAGGGGAATTAAGGGAGCGGAATAGAACAACTGTAATAGCATAATCAATAAAATATATTTTAAAAAATAAATAAAGCTCCAAAGACTCCACCAAAAACTACTGAACTGATTAATGAAGTTGGTAAAGTAGCAGGATACAAAAATTAATATTCAAAAATTAGTGGTATTTTTATACACCAGTCATAAACTAACAGAAAGAGAAACTAAGAAAACAATCCCATTTACAATTGCAACAAAAAAAAAATACAAGGTACCTAGGAATAAATTTAACCAAGGAGGTAAAAAAGACCTGTAGTCAAAAAATTATAGGATACTGAAGAAAGAAACTTCAGAAGATACAAATAAATGGAAGCATATATCGCGTTCATGAATGGAAAGAATTAACATCATTGAAACGTCTATACTACCCAGAGAAATCCACAGATTCAACACAATTTCTATTAACTACCAATGGCACTATCCCACAAAACTGGAAGAAATATTCCAAAAATGTATATGGAACCACAGCAAACTCTAGAAAGAACAAAGTTGGAGGTATCACAATACATGATATGAAACTATATTACAAGGCCATGGTAATCAAATCAGCATAGTACTGGTAGAAAAACAGGCATATAGACCAATGGAACAGAAAGGAGAGCCCAGAATAAACCACACCTTTATGATCAACTAATATTTGACACAGAAGGCAAAAACATATCATGGGGTAAAGACAGCCTATTCAATGAATGGTTTTGGAAAAATTGGACAGATACATGCAGAAAATGAAACTAGACCACCCACTTACACCATACACAATAAACTTGAAATGGATTAAAGCCTTAAATGTAGGTCTCAAATAATAAAAATCCCAGATTAAAATATAGGCAATAACATCTCTGACATCTCTCATAGTAATATTTTTTTCTGATATATCTCCTCAGGCAAGGGAAACAAAAGAAAAGTAAACAAATGGGACTATATCAAACTAAAAGCTTTTTCACAGCAAAGGAAACCATCAATAAAATGAAAAGACAACTCATTGAATGGGAGAATATATTTGCCAATGATACACCTGATAAGTTAATTTACAAAATTTATAAAAAAGTTATACAACTCAACACCAAAAAAAAAATCCATATTATAAAATGGGCAAAAGACCTGAAAAGACACTTCTACAAAATGATGCTCAATGCCACTAATCATCAGAGAAATGCAAATTAAAACCACAATGAGATATCACCTCTTGCCTGTCAAAATAGCTATAAATAAATCAATAAACAAGTATTGGTGGGGATATGAAGAAAAGAAACCTTCTGCACTGTTAGTGGGAATGTAGCTTGTTGCAGTTATTGTGAAAAGCAATATGGAGTTCTCTCAAAAATTAATAATGAAACTGCCTTATGACCCAGTGATTCTACTTCTGGGAATTTACCCAAATGAACCCAAAACACTAATTTGAAAGAATATATGCACCCTTATGTTCACTGCAGTGTTAATTACAATAGCCAAGATTTGAAAGCAGCCGAAGTGTCCATTGGTAGATGAGTGGATAAACAAGCTGTGGTATATTTAACAACTGAATACTACTTGGCCATGAAAAAGAAGGTAATCTTAACATTTGTAACCACCTGGATGGACCTGAAGAGTATTGTACTAAGTGAAATAAGCCAGTCAGAGAAAGACAAGTGCCATATGATTTCACTTATATGTGGAATCCAAGGAACAAAATAAACTAACAAACAAAATAGAAACAGACTATAGAGGCAGAGAACTTCCTGAGAGCTGCAAAGGGGAGGGAGTTTGGGGGACTAGGTGAAAAATGTCTGGCCTTGTGTCATGCAGCTGTTCAAGGCCAGACAGGTTCACACAGGATTTGGGCAGAGGGAAGAAAATTCATGGAGCCATTGGGATGTCTGACATGCCTTTATTACAGGGTGGGGCAATCCACATGCACCACAAGCCACGAGCTGTGCCACAGGAAGTCCTGACTCCCTTATATACTAAATGCACACAAAGCCGGCAGGATGCCAAACTGTTATATAACAGAGCTTGATTCTGTGCATGTGGGCCCGCACTCAAAGTTATATGAACACTGCTAAGTCATAGTTGCCCGACATCTGGGTGAGGGAGCCTGACTGACTTCATTCTCCCTAGATTCTACCCCTTCAGGGTTCCTCACCATACAATCTGTGTGAGAGTGTCTTCTGCAAGTGTTCCTTGACAAGGAGGGCAGAGCCCTGTACCCAAATGCTGAACAGCAATACAAACTGCAACAGCACCCAACCAAAACACAAGCTCTGCTGCCCAAGACAGCAAAAACCCACTGCCATTCAGTGGTTAGGGATGCCTACCATTCCTGCGAGGGATCACCTGTTAGGCACTTGATAGCATGGGTCTCAGAAGCTAATGCCCGTAGAGCTTGGCTAACATTGTGATGGACATCTGGAATGTACACACAGCATTCAGCCCCAACTAGGGCACATACCCCACCTTGCGTGGCAGTGAGCATATGTAAGGCCATACAATTTTGTAGGGCAACTTTTCTTAATTGATGCACTTCCTCATTTAAGAGGCTTAAGGAATCATGTGTTGCATCCAATGCACAAGCAGTGTACAAAGCCAAAGCAGGTATCTCAGCCTCAGTGACTACAGAAGCAGCTTGAGGAGAAAAAAAATGGCTAATGGGTAGAACCACTAGGGGGTACTCTTTACCCAGTGTCATATTTTAAATGCTTCCCAGTTGGTTGGCCAGATTGCAAGAGTTTTCTGAACTTCAGCAGGCAAACAGGGCCATCCCCAGGTACAACAGGCAGTCCAATTCCTGGGCAAATAAGGCTACCTATGTCAGCCACACACACAGAAGACTCCAGTAGGAACTGCAGCCCATGCATCATTCTGCACCCCCCAGGAATACTTCAGAGTATGAGTTCTGACACAGACCTACAAGAGTCCAGCCCACTTGGACTTTTCCTTTGAGGTTCTCAATACAAAGGGGAGCTGGTCTAGCCAACTCCATGGTCCCAGCCACAAGCCACCCTGAGTCACCCCATGTGGAATAGCCTACCAACGGCCTGGGCTGGTCATACCACTGCTTCGTCCCAGCGTAGATATCTATCCAGGCCGTGTTCCATAAGTGATCTTCACTGTTCCACTGGTTCTGAAACCAAGTCCAGTTTGAGACAGAAGCTGGAGAGATGCAACATGGGAAGCCAGCAGACATGCTCAGGGGGATTTCAGTGCAGACACAGCATGCTGATTGGTTAGCCACTGAAGCATAGGCATGTACCCAGTCCACCTAGGTGTTACTTTGCACCCTAAGGGTAAAAAGATAAAGCAGTTATTGGAACTAACAATGGCAAAACATGACCCTCAGGCAATATATGAACAAGTTTCTAGTCATCTGATAGGACAGTGGCTGGCAAAGGTGTGAATACCATACTTTTCATGCCTCTACTGGGCGTTCATAATCTACTTGCAACAACAGTGGAGAACTCATTTTGGGCCATAAAGATATCACAAAGGTGCCATGGAGAAGTATTTTGTGGTCTGCTGGTCCTGGCTATGTTATCTGCATATGTTATATTGGGGGCCATGTCCCAATCACCCAGTGCACTATTTGGAAGTTTCTCTCCATCCCTTGTCCCCAAGGGGCAACAAGAGCCACCCAACACATGTGGGGGCTTTTACTTCCCAAGGCCACATCCAAGTGGCTGTCTGCCCACACTCCAGGCCCTCAGGTGCAGGCAACAGAATGTTTCCTTGTTTCCCCATGCCTGGTTTTAGCAAAGCATCCCTAGTCTGTACTTGGGATAGTACACTTCCCAGTGTACTATCTAGTACCACTTCCACTAGTAACACTTCCACTGGAGCTTGGCCCCATTTCTGACTCCTCTCGTTTGGAGTTTGGAGGATAGTCCACAAGCGTTTCATTCAGCTCCCCCGTGCAGGAGTGGCAGCTGTGGCTCACAGGCCCTGCTTTAATAGGCCATTGCACCATTTGATCATTCTAGCAGCTTGGGGGTGATAGGCCACATGGAACTTCCAGTCAATTTGCATGTCTCAGGCCCATGTTGCACCAAGGCCCCTGTAAAACGTGACCCCTGATCACTTTCAATGATGAAGTGTCACCCATAAGCAGCGCATAAGCACTCCAGCGCAGCAACCACCATTTTCTGATCCGGGTGGCGTGCAGGGTATGTAGGCAAGAGTCTAGTGGCTGTGTCCACACATGTGATTGCATACCTATACCCCTCTGACATAGGTAAGGGTCTAATCACATCAATCTACCACTGGGTCAGTGGTACTCATCTCCACACCACCTGCCTGGTAATTTCCACAGGCCTCCAGGGATGCTCTTGTGAACAGACAACACGGGTCTCACAAGCTTCCTGTACCTCTGCTAAGGTGACAGGTAATGCCCAAGCTTTTATAGTAGACCACATGGTCTTCTGCCCAACATGTAACAGGCGACAGTCTAGCCACTGGGCTACTTCTCTTCCTGGTGGGCCAATAGGCACCGTTTCCAACCAATACACTTTGACTAGAATGTCAGCCTCATCATTCCTAGGGGAGGCAAGGGGTGCATACCTGGACACATGACATACAGTGACTTGTTTCTGGTGGTTTAATTCCCAGAGGTCTTACCACAAGGCCTGCCCCCATAATGGCCTATACATAACCATCAATTTATTTATATGCCATGTAGAGATCCATAATGTTAGCTCCCAGTACACTGCTCAACTAGCTGTGCAAATAGTCAGGGGCAGTGCTTCATTTGAATCCATGAGCCACACAGCTTGCAGTTCTGCCCACTGGCTACTCTGACCTACTCCAGTATCAAACCAGATCGTGTCTGTTTCTGGTTGAATTGCTACAGCAGTCCACACAGTGGGCTGGTCCCTGCTGTGCCCATCAGTATACCATGCATCTGAGGGAATAGGTGCCCACCCTTCATAGAAGGGGTTACCCTCCATCTCTTCTATTGTGGCAGAGGCAGTAGATTTTTCATCTACATAGGTGACAGGGCCCAATACTTCCTATGTAGAATAGGATAGGATACTCCTTCGTTGCAGATAAGCCCCTGACTTAGCTGACATGGATGTCTGAGCTGTCCCACTGCGGGGCTTGGCCATCCAGTCTTGGACCCACCCAGCAACAGGGCACGTGGTCCTTACTGTCACAGGGGCAGTTCCTGTTATAGCCTTTGTGGCCAACAGGGCAGCATACACCTCCTTCAGTTGCTCCTCAAATGGGGAGTACCATATCTCTTCTCCCTTCCATAGTTGGGACTAGAATCTCAGGGGTTGATGTAGCCATTCTGATCACTGCCAAAAACTCATCGAAAGCCTTCTTGGATTATGTGCACATCTAGCTCAAAAGGTTTAGCAGGATCCAGAGCATGCAAAGCCTGAGCATGTTTAACGATATGCTTAGCTGCTTGGAATGTTTGTTCCCAAGATCCGGGTCTAGTCCCAGATTGCTCCCTTTTTTACCAAGGCATACAAAGGGCAAACAACTTGAGCAAGGTGAGGCACAAACACTCTCCAGTACCCCAGCAGGCCCCAAAACGTTTGGCACTGCTTCACAGTGGCAGGGGTAGGATACGCCTGAATTTTACATATCACCGCATTGGGGATCACTTTTGTCTTACCTGACCAGACAATCCCCAAGAATTTGACAGGTAATCCAGGCCCTTGCAGCTTGGCCTCATTGACTGTCCAGCTGCATGACCTCAGGTGTGATAACACTTGCAGTACCGCTTTCTCTAACTCTGTAAGAGAATCACTGGTTAGCAAAATGTAATGAAAAGGGCACACTTCAGCAGGTTGTGGCCAATTAGCCAGGTCTTTCACTATAAGCCATGACAGATAGTTGGGCTGTGCAAATACACTTGAGGGAGCACTGTAAAGGTCCATTGTCAGCCTTCCCACGTAAAACCCAAGAGATTTTGACCCTCCAGAACAATATCAATGGAGAAAAAAGCATTCGCCAGATCTGCCACAAAGGGGTAAGTTCCCAGATCATTGATTAACTGGTCCATCAAGTCCATCACAGAGGGGACCACTGCATGTATTGGGGGAATGACCTTATTCAGGTCCCAATAATTTACCATCATTCTTCATGTGCCATCCAGCTTTCACACTGGCCACACAGGAGAGTTGAAGGGACTGTGAACAGCCCTAGTTATCCCCAGCTGTCCCAACTTTCCTATAGTTGCCGTAATCTCTTCATGTCCCCCAGGCAACCAGTACTGCTTCACCACTGTCACCTTTTGGGGGGAACAGCAACTGAATGGGGGGATGCTTGGCATGTCCCCACAAAATAGCTTTTACCACTCGCACTTGCAAGTGGAACTCCCTCACAGTGGTTTGCAGCCATAACCCTTGGCACACATCAATGCCCAGGATATACTCAGGAATGGAGGACACACAAACAATATATTCATGGGGGTGGGGGGAAGGCAGTTGCCCAATACCCAGGGAGAGCCACATGGCCTTCACCTTTACATTGTGCCCCCCATAACCATCAATAGAAGCCTCAGACCCCAGAAACTTGTCAGGGTTTCCATACAGGAGTGTACTCTCTGCCCCTGTGTCTCCTAGAGCCAGGACCTGCTGAATACTTGTAGGGGACTAATGGATATCCGATTCTACATGCGGCCTCCGGTCCTCATCCGTCCCTGTAGACAGGTTCCTTGGCCCTCTCCCCATTCAAATGTCCAAAGTACATTTCCTCCCTCTTTTCAGGAAGTTGGTACAGCCAGGTGGTCTTCCAACCAGACAGGACAGGCCTCTCGAATCACATCCCTGGACTTCCGCCTCGCCACCTTCTTCTTCTGGGGCTACAGGAAATGTTGGTCAGCTCGCAACTGTCTCCAGAGTTCTAATAGGTAAATGTTCAGCTTTCTATCAATCTTATTTCAATCTACTCCAGCCCCTAAAAGACCTGACCACATCTGGGTTCTAGTCACCTACACGGGGTCGCTTTTTACTTGAGAGACAGTGGGAGCCTGAGACACCATCCACACTCCTTTATGCTGCTGCCAAGTCTCCGCCTCCCCCAGACCATTGTAGTGATGTCATTGATGTGGCGCCCGACATACGGGGCCAAGATAGCCATGAGAAATTCAAAAAAGGCAGAAGGGGCATGCTGCAGTACCAGATACCTCATCCCTGCTGTAGAGCATTCATCATCCAGGCCCTGAGTATTGGGATTAAACATGGCCTGGGACATGCCCAACTCCCACAGGATTTGCACTAAGTCCAAGTAGGACTGCCATTTGCTCACAGTGTCTGGCACATCTCCTGCATCTACCCAGACTATATAAATCACAGCCATGACCCATTCTAACAGAGAAGGAGATCCCTGCCCCCTTGCATTTCGCTGGCTATTTTGCAGCCACTGGAGTAGGGAGGGGTGTGTTGTAATGGAAGCTAACTTTTCCATTTCATTATCAGTGCACATAATACTATCCACCCCTAAGTCCCAAAGGCAGAGGAGCCATGCTGCCAAAGGCTCCCTGGCCCACTGCTGAAACTGCTTCCTCAGATCAACTAGTTCAGCCTGTGTATAGGGGCAATAGGTCATGTGCTCGACAATCTGAGAGGAACAAGCCAGATTACCCCCAGGCACCATGGGCTGCTGCTTCTGTATCACTACTGGAAGGGCGAGCAGTGAACTCAGTTCATCTTCCCCCTCCTCCAACTCATCTGCTATGACTGGGGAAGAGGGATCACTGCAGTTCTGCTGTTCAGAGGGGTTCCTACAGGGAGCAGATACAGGCCTCCAAGGCTCCCTCTTTTCCTCAGAATTCTCATAACTTCACTGCATCGTGAAGTGCAGTCTCCTTCTCAGCTCACAAAACTGAAAGAAACACCCAGTCCATGGCTCCTGCTGTCATCCAGGCACTCGGCTTCTCCAGGGTCTCCCCTACCACCCATACAGCCCTCTCCACTGTGTCAGGGGTGCCACTAACATTGGGCCAGTCCTCGGGAGGAGCCCAAGCTGCAAGGAGACTTGCCACCGGATACCACATGCCGATGGCAGGTCACTTCTCCAAGCTCCCCTCCACGGGTTCCAATGGCTACATATCATATTGCATCAAGTCCTGCCACCTACACTGATTGTTTTGCCGCCATTCAAGGCCAGGCAGGTTCACACGGGATTCAGGCAGACAGAGGAAAATTCGTGGAGCCTGGTGAGATATCCGACATGCCTTTATTCCAGGCTGGGGCAATCCACACACACCACTAGCTGTGAGTCCTGTTGTGGGAATTCTCAACTCCCTTATATACTAAATGCACACAAAGCCAGCCAGATGCCAAACTGTTATATAACAGAGCCTGATTTCTGTGCACATGCCCACACTCAAGATTATATGAATACTGCTAAGTCATAGTTGCTCAGACATCCAGGTGAGGGAGTGTGACTGACTTCATTTTCTCTACACCTTTCTTAAATACAATTGTATCTTTGACAAGCCATGTTGGAATCTGTATTTGTGAACTTCTTTGTGTCACCTCCTACCCACCTACAACTCTGTGCAAATTTGTCCCTTACAACTTCCATTCCCCTAAAACTTCCATTAGGAACACGTCAGCTAAAATCCACTGGTATTAGCATCCATTGATGCTAATTGGTGTTTGAAATATTTCTTAGTTCTCTAATGATGCATAACAAATTCTCACAAACTTAGTTATTTACTCACAGGTCTGTAGGTCAGAATGGTTGGGTTCTCTGCTCAGAATCTCAAGGCTAAAATTAAGGTGTTGGTCAGCCTGTATTCTCAATTGAATTAAGAATCCTCTTCCAAACAAATAAGATTATGGTAGGGTTCAGATCTTCATTGTTGTAGAACTAATGTCTCACTGCCTTACTGTCCACAAGGAGTCACTGTCAGGTAGAGGATGCCTGCATTCCTTGCCACATGGCTCCCTTCATCTTCAAGCCAACAATGGAGAATAGCCCTTGCCTACAATCCATCTCATGCTTTAAATATTTTTTGCCGGTAAGACTCTGATTTGGTTAGGCCCACTGAGGATATTCTCCCTTTTTTTTTAAATTAACTGATTGAGAACCTTAATGAAATTCCTTCACAGCATGTAGATTAGTACTTAAATGAATAACTGGGAGAAAGTGTGTGTACTGGGGAGGAGAAATCTTGGAGCTATTGAATTAAGGGGTCAAGATGGTGGCATAGGTAAACACAGCTTGCCTCCTTGCACAACCAAATCAATATTACAACTAAATTATTACAGAACAACCATGATTCAGAACTGTCAGAAATCAAGCTGAATGTTAGTCCTACAACTACAGAATTAAAGAAGAAACCACATCGAGACTGGTAGGAAGGGCAGAGATGCAGAACAGGCTGATCCCACACCCACATGTGGAAGATAAAAATCAGGAGCAAAATCTAAGGAGCGAAGGGCCCCAGCCCCACACCAGGTTCCCCAAACCAGGGTTCCAGTGCCAGAAAGATAAATCACTATAACTTCTGGATATTAAAACCAGCAGGGATCGAGACGGTGGAAGACAGAAACTGCTGGACTCCCTGACAGTTCCTCTTAAAAGGCCTGTACATAGACTTATTTGCTCACTTCCTCTGAACTACATACAGGGCAGCAGATTGAAAGGCATCAGAGACATATCGGGAGGAAATAAGTTGTCCACATCAGGGCAAGAGCTGGTAGGTAGCTTTCTCCAAAACAGAAGTGGTGGCAAAGGCCACTTTTCCTTTTTCAAGGATGGCCACCCAGAGCCACAGATCTGGCAGGCAGGCGCCATGTCTGAGACTCCATCAACCCGGCTCACACTGTTTATCTCATCTTGGTGATTTCCTGAGGCTCTGCCTCACCCAACCTTAGAGTCCACCCAAACTGTTACCAGTGGTTTTTCCATACAAACTGTTTGTCTTGCTTGGCCTGTGCTTCAGATTTTCCTATATTATCTCACACAAGACACATTAGGAATCAGCAAGCCCTGTGCCTCTCTCTAAGTTGCCCCAGGGCCAGCAATAGCAGTAGCTGGCCTTAGTTAACAGTTTGATTTCGCCTGGGCACCTCCAAGCCCAGCACAAGGAGCATCCATCTAGATTGCTTTGTAGCTTCTACTGTGTGACCCCAGACAGAACAGAGGTTATGGTTGACCTTGGATGTGCCAACAGCAATCACAGCTCAACTACAAGAGGAGGGTGTACACAGCCCACACAGTGGGTGCACCTCAAGTACCTAGCTTGGGTAATAGGGGAAGCTGTGCCACTGGACCCTACAGGACATCTACTACATTAGTCCACTCTACCAAGTCTGTGAAATGTAGCAGCACTACCTAGTACACAGAAACAAACACAAAGTGGCTGCCAAAGTGAGAAGACAAAGAAACATGGCCCAAATGAAAGAACAGAACAAAACTCCAGAAAAAGAGCTAAACAAAATGGAGACAAGCATGCTACTAGATACAGAGTTCAAAACACTGGTTATACAGATACTCAAGGAACTTAGTGAGGATGTCAATAGCATAAAAAAGGTCATGGAAACCATAAAAAAAAGAACCAGTCAGAAATGAAAGACACATGAATTAAAATAAAGAACAATTTACAACCCCCAGTCTGCAGATGGGAAGCAGTCCACACCCTCCAGGGCCTGTTAGGATCCCAGAGTGAGGGAAGCTTGCCTGAGCTCTGCCTCCTGTCTTCGCCTTCCTCTGCCCCCCACCTAGTCCACAGCAAGTGGTGAGCAGAGGCCAGCAAGTGATGCTCACCTGAGTTCCACCTCCTGACCCCACCCCCCACCTGAGTGTCAAAAATATTGGGGACCATTAATTTATAGGAATCAACAGTAGGGAGGAGGAAGCTGAGAATTAAATCAGTGATTTGGAACAGAAGGAAGCAAAAAACACCCAATCAGAACAGCAAGAAGAAAAAAGAATCCAAAAAAATGAAGATAGTGTAAGGAGCCTCTGGGACAACTTCAAGCATATCAACATTCGTGTCATAGGGGTGCCGAAAGGGGAAGAGTGAGAGCAAGAAATTGGAAATCTATTTGAAAAAAAAATAATGACAGAAAACTTCCCCAATTCAATGAAGAAAATAGACATGCAAGTCCAGGAAGTGCAGAGAGTCCCAAACAAGATGGATGTAAAGAGGCCCACTCCAAGACACATCATGATTGAAATGTCAAAGATTAAAGGTAAAGAATCTTATAAGCAGCAAGAAAAAGAAGTTACCTACAGGGGAGTTCCCATAAGACTGTCAGCTGATTTCTCAAAAGAAACTTTGCAGACTAGAAGGGAGTGGCAAGAAAGTATTAAAGTCATGAAAAGAAAGGACCTAAAACCAAGAATACACCACCCAGCAAAGCTGTCATTTAGAATTGAAGGACAAATAAAGAGCTTACCAGACAAGAAAAAGGTAAAAGAGTACATCACCACCATACCAGCATTATATAAAATGTTAAAGGGTCTTCTTGAAGAAGATGAAAAATAGGAACAATAAAATGGCAATAAATACATATCTATCAACAATAGAATCTATAAATCAAAATAAACAAGCAGAACAGAAACGATCATAGATACCGAGGATATTTTGATGGTTGCTAGGTGGGAGGTGGTCAGGGGGATGGGTGGAAAAAGGTGAAGGGATTAAGAAGTACAAATTGGTAGGTACAGAATAGTCATGGGGATGTAAAGTACAGCATAGAAAATAGAGTAGCCAAAGAACACATATGCATGAAGCATGGACATGGACAATGGTGTGGAGTTTGTGGGGTGGTCTGGGTGGAGGGGAGCAAAGGAGGAAAACTTGGGACGACAGTAATAACATAATGGAAAAACATAATGAAAACATAAGAAATCTTGGGGCTATTTTAGAATTCTGCCTACCACCCTGTGGCACCCATTTGCATTATTCCATCCACATTTATTAGATGACATTGTACTTTAAGAAAGATCTTCCCTTTTTCACCTTTCTCTGTTCTTTTTGGTAGTATAGACTAAAGAATTCAATATTTTATAATTTACTGACATAATTCATTTTCCTTCCCTCTGTAAATCCCCTAGTTTTCTTATTGGGAGTGTGTACTTCCGTTCCTGCTGCTCCTGGGAGCCATCTCTTATACTGCCTTCTATCCCTATCTGTGGGCAAAGAAGGAGGAGCCAGCATCCAAGTCTTCCAACCATTCCCTAGCAGGGTGGGTGGAGTCAATGTCCTGATGTAGGGTGGGGACTGGTTAAACCACGCCCCCTTATGGGGCAGCCAATCAGGACTTTAGGTGCTGGTTGCTCCATTGTGAAGAACTGGCTTCTGACGGTTTGGGTCTTGGGATTCTGGCTAGAACTAGGGGAGGCTAGTAGTGGGTTTGGCTCTCTGATTTCAGGACACTCGGGTCTGTCTCTGGGTGGAAAGATCATGATACGGAAACCGGGAGACCCAGCCAACCCAGCCAACCCAGCCGCCCCCGGTGCCCCAGCCGCCCCACCTGTGGAGGCTGAAAAGCTGCAAGAGCCTACACAGACATTTGAAGAGCTGGCATTTTATGCCCCGAGTTACAAATGTCTGACCTTCCTGGCCATAATTCTTTTCCCTCCCCTGGGATTACTAGCTCTGTTCTTCAGTCACCAGGTAAAATAATGCCTAAGTCATGACCCAACCTGTCTCTATCTGTCCCTTGCATCTGCTTCCATCCTGGGACATGGGGAGGGGTTTTCCCTCAGTGCCAGCAGGTCTCCAGCCATTCCCCAGTGGTGGTCACAAAGCTGAATTCTGAAATCCACATCTAAAGCTCCCGTCCCTACAGACATCGAAGGCTAACAGGAACAGCGATTGGGAAGCTGCTTACCTCAACTCAGGCCGAACTGGTTGGCTGGCTGTATTCGCCATACTCATCGGTTTAGGCATCATTTATTACTGTACTCTATTTGTATGAATGCCAGGCTCAGTAGCATACGGGTCCAACCCCTAACACAACCCACCACCAAGACACTAAGAAGGCAAATCAGCCATCATGCAAGAAATCACAGCTGAGACATCACTAACCTGGAAAGCCACCAGCCAAGGAACTCAACATCCAAGCAATCCACTAGCCCAGGAATACCTTATGACTTCATACTCTTGGCCTCCAGACCTGTCTTCAACCACCTTGGGGGTCCTCACTTTTATTCCCTTAATGCTCTTAGCTCCTTAATACTGGGCTGCTCTTTGAGAAAAAAAAATATATTTAAACCAATAAAATTGAAGGGAATGTGCCAGCTTTTCATGTGTATGCATGTGTGTGTATTTCTTGTAAGTGTCTATGTTTCACGGCGGCTGCCTGTTTATCAGACAATGTGATCATCAGAATGTACTAATGGTGAAGCTCAGGGACATGGAAATAAGGCTGACTGTGGGTTTATATCTCACCTCTGACACTAAGAACTCAAACAAGATAATTTTCTTGAGCCTGGTTCCTTCATCTATAAAATGGACATAACTGTCAATGTGGGGTGATATTTAGAAATTTGAATCACTATTCTCTAGGTGTTTCCCCAATTCAAGCTAGAACTCTGTCTCAGACCAGAAATAGGAAAACAAAAACTTCTTCCAGCTTTTGATACCCCATGTCAAACTTCTAAAGGAAAAATGGAAATACCTCAAGAAATGAACAATAAAGTTAACAGATGAGCTAATGAAGACTACCTCTCCTTCAATCCTGAAAAGTCCATTGTACCCTATTTATAGGGGAAGTAGAGATTATGAGGCAGGAGACAGCACAGGAAGAACTCTTGAGACTGCACTGCTATTACTGGCCAGTGTCTAGCATCCTGGTTGTCAGGGAACACCTTTTATCACTTAGGTAGAATGAATAGTAAACCAAGGCAGGGAGGAGGGAGATATGTCTTACTATCTCAGTCCTAAGCCTGGTCTGGTAATATTGCCAGGTGTTCCAACATCACAAGAAACTCTACGTTAGCAAGGAAGGAGGGAAGTCCTTGAAATTCTATGTAGCATTTCCACTATTCTGTGCAGTGTTTCAAAGCTTGAGAAAGAAAGCCTGGAAACTGTGCTTTCATCCCAAGGCCTGAAATGTGGGAGAGGGTCCACAGTGCCCAAAGAAACAGCTCATAAGTAACTGTGGGTAACTGCCCCAACTTTAATTAACTGCCTCCTGTCACATATCTATCTTACAAGATGTAGAAATGGGGTCCAGAGCAAGGGAAGGATTTGGGCTAACAGACCCCCACACATACCTAAGTTTAGGTAGTAACATTCCCCCCAGGAAAGCTGGCACCACCTTTACCTGTCAAGCAATACATAACTTTTTCACTCCCAACCCACCAACTATATAATTCCTCAGAACAAAGGACTCACACTCTTGGCTCTTGGCTTTCTTGGTTGTCTGGCCACCCAGCCTCTGGCCACCTGGGGGCTTACCACCCCAGCCTTCAGCTGCCCTTGCTTTTGCCACCCTGCTTTGCCCTAAAGCTATGCCTTTCACCACCCCCTCGCTAGCTAGGCCTGTTCTCTTCCATGGGAATGGATCACTAATAAACTCCAATCACATGTTAATAGATTTGCTGGTCTGTAATTCTTTCCATGAGTAAGAAGAACCAGGTTTCTCCCAACAACAATTTGATGCCACTATATCTGTAAGGAGGTCCCTGTAGCCTACATCTCAAGAAGGGTGGGTGCCAAAGACCCCAGATATTATTTGTATTCCCTCTTCACAGATAAATTTTAGAGAGCTTCCAAGATCTCAAAGAAAATAAGCTGGATGTTATATGGCAGTCTAGGAAGAAATGACCTCAGACAACCAAGCAGACTATCTCATATGTCCCAGTTTGGTGAGGAGGAGGTGGAGTCCACAAAAATACCAAGTACCAGGGTGAGAGTAACTATCAGATAGGAACCAGGGATAACTCAGGAGCCATCCATAATGAAAGAAAACAGATATCTTGGCTGATATGATGGACAAGAAACACCTAGGGCTTCCTCTGGTGGCCTTGCTTTATAGACAACCCCAAATTCAGACCCAGAAACCCTCAATTAAGCAGAATTAAGCTTCCATGACTGAGGAAAATGGAGATTATCAGTAGAAATTAAGTTGAGTAGCTGTGGGAAAGACTGCTCTTCACCACAGGTCATCTCCTTTTCTTCATGTGGGCACTGCTCGGTCACATTTCCTAGGTTCCCCTGAATGGCCATGAGACTGTCTTTGGCTCTCTGGAATGCAATCAGAGGTGATGTGTGCCACCAACAACCCTGGCCTTTACTTATTTTAGTTGTGAACATAAAGTTTAATGAAGGGAAAATTAATAATGAAGACTTGATAAAATTAAAAACAACTCTGTAAAAGAACTCATTCTGAAAATAAAGACAAGACACAAACTGGGACAAAATCTCTGCAAAACACATTTCTGATAAAAGATTTCTGCTCAAAATACACAAAGGACTATAAAACAAACAACCCCACTGAAAACAAGAAAAGATCTGATCAGACACCTGGCCAAGGAAAATGTATAGTGTGTACAAAAATGGGTTCTAGGAAAAGTAACCATTTGATGATCTGATCATAAATTCCTAATTGAGCAGGTCATGGTAGGTAAGTCGTACCTAAGGCATATAACTTCTTTAGTAAAAAGGCTTATCTTTGCCTTACACAGCTCTATGCATTGTTTCTGTGCATCTACATTAACATACTTTTGAAATGCCCCTGGCAGACCCCTCCTTCTAAAGTATGATAGCACAAATAAAAGCAACAATGAGACAGCACTGCAATCTATTAGATTTGCTAAACTCCAAAACGAATGACACCAACAACTAGGGGAGGGTGAGAAACTACAGGAACTCTCATTTATTTTTTTAATTATTTTATTATTGTTCAATTACAGTGGTCTGCATTTACCCCCCACCACTCCCCTCCATCCCAGCCATCCCCACCTCCCTCCCTTGCTTCCATCCCCACCTTGGTTTTGTCCATGTGTCCTTTAGAGTTGTTCCCGAAAACCCTTTCCCCTAATATCCCCTCCCACCTCCCCTCTGGTTACTGTCAGATTGTTCTTAATTTCAATGTCCCTGGTTATATTTTGCTTGCTTGTTTGTTTTGTTGATTAGAACTCTCATTTATTAATGGTGAAATACACAGCCACTTTGAAAGACAGCTGGGCAGTTTTTCCCAAAGCTAAACAATTCTCGCCTTATAGTCCAACAATCCTCCTCCAGGGCTTATGCAATCACTTTGAAATTTGCATGCAATTATGTACAACAGTTTTATTCATAATGACTAAAAGCTTAAAGAAGTTAGGATGTCCTTCAGTAGATGAATGTATAAGCCCATTAGGATACAACCATATGAAGAGGAGCAGAACATGCCACCCCAAAATATGCTTCTTTGGCATAAAAAATTATTCTGAGCTGATTAATTTTTAAAAGACCAACCAAACACAGGAGAATCTCTGAAAACTGAGAACAAGTTGTCATTTTGTGACAGTCATGCCCTGCTAGGAGGCTCCACCTGTTCAGCCAAGTTCAGAGCACAATTTCAGGATGACTGGGTATGTAATGGGCTACTGGACCCAGGGCCTAAGGACCTTTTGCCATGACTGTCCCTGTAGCTTATGACTTAGAGGTCATTTTCTTTGGATGAGTTTACAGAAAAATAGGTGGACATAGAGTTAGAAATTTTATCACAAGTAGTGATGAGACCAGAAAAACCAGCGTTCGAGCTGCCTGTCACCTACCACACCCAATAAGCAGAGATAGGGATTGAATATTTATGGGTGCTTTATTCAGATGGCCAGAAATCTGAGAAGGCAGCAGTTTTGTACCCTAACAGACTGCCCTCCCTTCTTTTCAAGCCAGCCTTTCTTACAAGGGGGGCAAAAGTATAGGTAAGGGATATGGGACTCAAGGGAAAAAAAAGTGTAGGTAAGGGATTTGGGACTCAGGAAAGAGGTTAATCAGATAAAAGCTGCGGTTCAGCAATTTCCTAACTATCTGTGTCCTGTGTCCTGGGCAATTTTCTTTATCTGTGTCCTGGGCAGTGGACTGTATCTTCCTGAAATACAATGGCTCAGATACCACCTTGATTGCTTATGGTATCTTCTGGAGCACAAAGGTCAATTATGTGTGGCCTCCTAGAGTCAGGGTGGGCCATACCTGTAGTTCTAGAAACAATAGCTTTTCACATGAATTAACTACTAGGCTTATTAACTATTACTTTTAGTTTATTATCTTAAACTAAAATTTTCCCACTCTTAAGTTACCCTGTCAATGATGCAAGTAGGTAAAACTTGTTCATCATTTGATGAAAAATAGAGTTGCAAAAATAGCTTCTAAATCATCTAAAAAAAGTACTATACATCATCCCTAGGAGGTGTTCTGGCCTCTCGATGTACTCAGGATACTGAGGGGAAAAAAGGGAGCAGTGAGGTATGATAAGGTATACCAGGTAGTAAAATATTTTAAAGCTGCAGTTATTACCATTCATTGAACCTAAGACTCTATCTATTTTAAGGTACATCATGAGCTTATGTTGCTAACAAAAGCACTGCCAATTAATTTATGACTTGTGAGATGCATCCTGACTCAAAAATCTTACAAGTGTGAAAAAACATGTGCCTTGAGGCGGTATTGATGCATGGATTAACTGAAATTAACAAACAATAAACACACCAGACACAGACCTAAAGACACACTTGATTTTAGTATAAGATTAGGATGATACTGCAAAGCCAACCTCCAGGTCTGGATTAGAGACTGAGCATCCCAGGCACTTGTGTCCTCAGAGGATGCCTATCAACCCTGCTGCCGCCCCACACTGCCGGACAGAGAGACCAGATATGCAGACATCTCATATCATACTTGCACAACCACTGGTCCAGCTCATGGGCTTTGAAGTCAGACCTGAATTTAAATGCAGTCTCTTATCAGGGTCAAGTAATTGGAACATGGCTATGATGTTCCATTGAAACAATGATTTTGTGGTTCTGAGCAATAGCATCATTGCAACCAGTGCTACCAACTCCAGTCCCCTCACCCCCTGTGATGGATCTTGCAGCCCTGTAGCTTATACCCAAAGAAGTACCAAGAGAAAAATTGAGTCCAAATGGATGCCTGCAATTGAATGGCACAGTGAAATCATCTTTTCTGCCTTTAGACAACCAAAGAATGACTCAGATGTTATCTCAGTGCTGCCATTGTTGCCCATGATTATTTAACTAGCCATACAGTCATCAAAAGTGCCATCCTGAAGTTTGCTCTGAATTTCTTTCTTCTTTGGCCTCATGTTGTATGCAGCCCCACTCAGAGTACTCTGCATTTCATTGTCCACATCATACTCCTGCTTATCAGAAATATAGGAAAATATAGAATACAAGCAACATTATTTAACCAATTATCCCTTTACATATTCAGGAGAGCAAGCCAAAAGCCATAGGAGAAATAGATGGTCAGGTGACAATTATGAAAAAATATATAGGATGACTAAAACTTCCATAAACACAGCTTTTTCTGCACCATTCCAAGTGACCAATGTTCCAGAGTATTATTTACTTCAGCTGAAGGGGAGATTATGGAATTTACCAGCAATTAAATTGATGTGCAATGTAGATAATTCTAGGGGATGTAAAAAAAACTGAAATAAGTTTAGCACAAATAATGTGATTTTTTTCCTTTATCATTTTTTATTTTCAATTACAGTTGACATATATTATATTAGCTTTAGGTGTACACCCCAGTGATTAGACATTACATAACTTACTAAGTGATATCCTCATAAAACTCACACCCATCTGACACCATAAATTATTAGATTATTGGCTGTATTTCCTATGCTGTACTTGATACTCCCTTGACTATTCTGTAACAACCAATTTGCACTTCTTAATACTTTCACTTTTTCACTCTTCCCTCAAACCCCCTCCCATATGACAACTGTCAAAACATTCTCTGTATCTGTGATTCTGTTTCTGTTCTGCTTGTTTATTCTGTTTTTTAGATTCAATTGTTGATAGATATGTATTTATTGCCATTTATTGTTCATATTTTTGATCTTCTTAAAGTGGTGATAAACTCCTTTAGCTTTTTCTTGTCTGGTAAGCCCTTTATCTGTCCTTCAATTCTAAACGATAGCTTTGCTAGGTAAAGCAATCTTGGATGTAGGTCCCTGCTTTTCATGACTTTGAGTATTTCTTGCCAATCCCTTCTAGCCTATAAATTTTCTGTTGAGAAATCAGCTGACAGTCTTATGGGAACACCCGTATAGGTAAATAACTGTTTTTCTCTTGCTGCTTTTAAGTTTCTCTCTTTGTCTTTAACCTTTGGCATTTTAATTATGACATATCTTGGTGCAGGCCTCTTTGGGTTCATCTTGTATGGGACTCTCTGCACTTCTTAGACTTGTATGATCTATTTTCTTCATCAGGTTAGGGAAGTTTTCTGTCATTTTAAATTTTTTTTCTTTGTATTTTTTTAAATAGGTTTTCAATTTCTTGCTTTCTTCTCCTTTTGGCACCACCACGATGCAAATTTTGGTATGCTTACATTTTCCCAGAGGCTCCTTGCACTATCCTCATTTTTTAAATTCTTTTTCCTTTTTTCTGTTTCTATTGGTGTATTTTGCTTCAGTTCAAATCCCAGTTAGAGCACATGCCTCGGTTGCTGGTCGGGTCACCAGTGGGGGGTCATGTGGGAGGCAACCACACATTGATGTTTCTCTCCCTCTCTTCCTTCCTTCCCCTCTCTCTAAAAATAAATAGATAAAATCTCTTTAAAAATAATATAATATCTGAAATGAAGAATACACTAGAAGGAATCAATAGTAGGTTTAGTTAAACAGAGAATAGATTCAACAATTTGGAAGACAAGGTAGCAGAAAACTCCCAATCAGATATCAAAAACAAACAAAAGAAGAATACAAAAAAAAAATAAATAGTTTAAGGACCTCTGGAAAAACATGAAGTATAACAACATCCTTATCATAGGGGTACCATGAGAAGAAGAGAAAGATCAAGGTACTGAGAACCAATTTGAAGAAATAATGACTGCAAATTTCCCTAACCTAGTAAAGGAAATAAGCACACAAATCCAGGAAACACAGAGTCCCAAATAAGATGAACCCAAAGAGGACCACACCAAGACACATCACAATTAAAATGCCAAAGGTTAAAGACAAAGAGAAAATCTGAAAAGCAGCAAGAGGAAAACAGTTAATTACCTACAAGAGAGGTCCCATAAAACTGTCAGCTGATTTCTCAACAGAAACATTTCAGGCCAGACAAAATTAAATATTCAAAGTGATGAAAAGCAGGACCTAAAACAAAGACTACTCTGCCCAGCAAGGCTATCAACTAAATTTAAATGAGAAATAAAGAGCTTCCCAGACAAAAATAAAATAAAATAATTAAAAATTGAAGATGTTCATTACCACCAGACCAGAATTAGAACTAAAGTTAAAGGAACTTCCTTGTGAAGAAGAGAGGAAAAAAAGTCATATAGTTATAAAGAATAAAATGGCAATAAATACATATCTAACAATAATCACTTTAAATGTAAATTGTTACATGTTCCTGTCAAAAGATAGGGTAGCTGAATGGGTAATAAAACAATATCTATATATATGCTGCCTATAAGAGACCTATCTCAAAATGAAAGACACATACAGACTGAAAGTTAAGAGATGGAAAAAAACACATTTCATGCAAATAAAAACAAAAAACCCTGGGGTAGCAATACTTATATGAGACAAAATTGACTGTAAGTCAAAGACTTCAATAAGAAACAAAGAAGGGAATTACATAGTGATAAAGGGATGGACCCAACAAGAGGCTATAACCCTTGTAAA
>VMDR010013587.1:0-24783 GCA_007922815.1 Macrotus californicus | reverse complement strand
CAAACCTGGGTTGGAGTAATTCCATAGGTCTTTATTTCACCTCAGTGCTAAAGTGGTCTATTTTCTCTCTTATTATTGAAATACTTAAAATAGAAATATTAGATTCAATAAATAAATAAATGAACATAATACTTCTAATGAATGACTATTAAAAGTCTCTCTATAGAATAAGTAAATAAACCCCAAAATTGGTTTCCTTAAAGACTTTTTTTAAAACATTAAGCCCATTTATAAAATAGTTTTGAAAACCCTAAAAGGGATTATTTTCTATTTTATAATCTTCTTTAAGGATTCCTAACATTTGAATATGAATTCAGATGGTGAAAACCCTTAAATAATGTGGAACTATTTCAAGTCCTGATCATTCATCTGTCTAAGCAACTCTATACAGTCATTCTAACATAAGTAACACATTATTCACTTATTCAAACAAAAAACCTTTGTAAAAAAAAAGCTAAATGATTTTTAAACACATTTTTTATTATAAGAATAAATGAACTCACACAGAGGTAACATATGTGATAAGTGAACTGCATTATGCTAGTCGAATGTGCTACCACTTAGAGCAAAACTGATATTATCAGGAAATTGATCCAATGCACTCCTTTTTCTTTTTCCTTTGCCACTCAATTTACTCAGTTATTTGGTTCCTCATAATTCATAACTTGAGCCTCCAACTGTTCTCCTCTCCACCTTACATGTTCACACCCAATGAAAGTAGGAATGAGTTCTGAAAACATTGTTTGAATATTCAATATCATAAAACAAATGAAAAAGGCCTGAGTATTCGGAAAAACACTCAGCTTCATCTGGACACATTTAAATAAGACCTTCAGTAATTCTATTCAGTAGAAGAGGGTGCTGATTTGTATACAGACTAGCCCACATGCCATCAGAGGACCCTAATGTGTTTATTCCATTACCAATATTAAAAATCAGAGACCTACCTCGTCCACTCCGGCCCACAAATCTCAGATCGTTGAACCTTGCTACTTGGTTTTTCATAACAGCAGAGGCATTTCGGAGCTCAGCAGAATAATTTTCATCATTCCCCGCCATGACAGTAACCACAGTCCCATCTGGTACCTCTCCGAGGGCTACCACCTACATAAAACAGGAAACACAGCAGCAATAATGGCTCATCAGAAAAGCTTAAAAACTACGAATATATTCTCATGGCAAATAGTTCCTTATCAGGACTTAGTGCTCTGGTCCAGTAATGGCAGACAGGGATGAAGCATCTGCACACGGGTTAGGATGCCACTTCAAACAGACCAGTGTTTCAGGGCCCACCCATTTCAAAGGCAGGCAAAAGTTTCCTTCATTTGTTGTTGCATTCTTCACCGAATACATGTACATTGTTTATTAAATCCCCATGGTAGGTTGTCCATAGGAATTATGCCACAGAAGGAAGGCTGACGCCCCATCTGCAGATTGCATCGTACATATTAAGGCACTGCCTGTCTGCAGCCTGGAGCACCCTGAGGTGTGGTCTCTTCCCAATCACAGGCTGGAAAAGAGAGTCCAATCAGCAATATGGGAGAAGACGTTTAGCTGAAACCTTGGAATTCCTAACTCTATGGGAGCCTACACATGGTGTGGTATCCAGGACTACATTTCATATCCTTACTTTGGGCTAGATATCCAGCTTTTAATCATACTGCAAATAATTACGAAATGTCCACTCTGCAGCAGGACCCAGTGGAATATACAAAACCACCAAGAAGCTGAAAGTCTTGGTGTAGAATAAAGACAAACAACAGGCTGATAATGATCACTGACAAGTGAGTGGTATATATAGAAAATACACCCTAGGCCAAACTTCTATTCTGTCTTTGTCCCATATGCCATCTTAGAATGACACATTTGCCTCCTTAACCTTCAAGAGTTAACCTTCCGCAGATTAACTCAGTCAAGTAAGGACCAGAATAATCAGTCTCTGAGGCTAATAAACATCTTCATTGCTCCAAGGCTAGGGATCACACTTTTTTCTTTTTTCTTTTTTTTTTTAAACCAGGGTCAGCTAATTTGCAAATGGGTGGCTCAGATTAACATGGAGCCTGGTTAGAAGATGCTGGTGCAGAGCCTTTGCGGTCACATATAAAACACAACACTCTTAACACATTACCAAGACCCTGCCCCTGGACAGTGCCTTTTCTCTCAACTCACTTCCAGGACCATATATTCAGATTATTTCCGTTTCTTCCTCATTCAGCTTCCAGATGCCCTCGTGATGACTAAGCAACGGCTCCAGCTTGAGTACCCAACTACTCTCTGACATTAACACCCACATGGGCTTGCCTATCTGGCAAATACCCCACTCCTCTCCCCTACTTGTAGTGCTGCTCTCTCCTTTGCCAAGACTTCCACAAGGCAGACCTAGGCATTTCACTCCCTGCTCCCAATACAATTTGTACATGCGCTCATCAAAGGAGATTTCTCAGACCGTAATAAAACAAACACTATAACTGTATTTTAGGGCTTAATTTCTCGCACCCATGAGGCCTAGCCTGACACTCCTCTACTATACCTTCTGCTTCAGCCAGGAAAAAGAATTTGTCAATATAATTTTTACCCTTAATTTTCTCGTAGTCTGGTTTTCAATTCCATTCCTTCTTGAGGACTTTGGTATTCAGTTTAAAATCCTACAGCTTTCCTTAAGTTACAGAGCCCACTTCTACACCATTGCACTGTGCTCAGGTGATCCTCGTTTCAACGTGCATACATTAATAATTTATCTACTCCTTTTGATATACTTGCCCAAAACTGTGAGACTCACTCCTAGGAGTCCAGATTATATTAAATTGGAAACTACAAGAAGGAAGGGACTTTATCTGTCTTGTTCAGCACTATATACCAAACTCCTACAAACAGTGCCTGGTACAGACTAAGTGTTTGATAAATGTCTTTGAAATAAATAAGTGAAAGAGCTTCCAAAAGAGCATCAAGTCCCACAGCCAGCAGCTTACCCGATAAAACTCTAAGAGAGAACCAATTAAAGGTTGAGTCAGCATCCCTCACTAGCAGCAATATACCTGTGCTCCAAACTAGTTTTCTGACAACTTCTTCCATCCCAGAGAGGGAATCATGCCAACTATCATTTACTCATGGTGTTTGGTTACTGCACTCAATCTGAGAAGACTCCAGGTCAAGGGTAAATCCCTTGAGAACATGACTTCCCCCCTGCCTACCTGATCTAGTGCCTCAAGTGGCTGCTGACTATACAGGTAATGCTGTGCTGCTGATGGAGGCAGTGAGCTTTACAGTTTTTCAAATTCACAATGCCAAAAATGTGAACATTGGAAAATACTGAAATAATTGACTATGTTTGCCAGGATTCATCTGAATGTTTGACATTTTTTACACTCAGCATACTGTGTTTTAACACCTGCTGTGTGGCTTTCTAAATATGGAACCAGTAAAGTGTATGAATGACGGCAGAAAATTGTACTGTTTAGAAGAGAATAAATGCATCAAAGTTCGAGAGGCTCCACTTTCTTTCCCACCTCTGCTATGATCTCATCCAAGTAACTTCATCTCCAGGAACTACAGTTTTCCAATATAAATTGGAAATAATTATTTTAAAGTCTGTAAAATGTAGAAGATACTATGTAAGCATAGAGTGTAATTATAATGATGTCCTTTTTGAAAGACGAGGAGGCTAACTTCTGGTCCAAGTCTGCCATTTGGTAAACACAGGCTTTTATCTATGAGCATCCTTAAAGGATGCAACTGAATATGGAACTCTTCACTTCACGTCCTGAGATGTTCCTTGCTGTTGACAGATACAGGATGACTGCTGATGGCTTTTACTCCAGTCTGGCTAAATTTCAGAAAAAAAGGAAAGAAATCTGCCCCAATATGAGGATTTTCAAGAGCTCTGGGACATTATTATTTTACTGCATATTTTTAACATAATGGGGTTTTTTTAGTTAGAAGAAAGGAAAATTGATTCAATATGGGAAAATATGAAAGAAAAGATCCCTAAGAGTGAAATACATAAATTCATTTTACTTTGCTTAGGCAGCATAATAATGACCATATTAAATACTGGTTATGTCTTATGTATTACATTTAATAACAAAACAAATAGACAATCACAAGTAGTGAGTCTTCCAGGAGGCTTAGAACTTGGCCTTTAAAAAAAAAAAAGCTAACTACAACGATATAGTGACAACTTTCGTTGTTATGGCTGAACTCTATTTTAATGGCTAAATATATTTTTGCCCTTGCTCTATATCCTACCGAATCACATTGCCTAATGATTTTCTGAGGGAAAAATGGGGGGAGGGCGTACTGTTTTTAACTTTATATCAATTAGAAACATAATTATATAGTTCAGATTTTTTTTTTTTAAAGTAGATCTCTGAAGCTAAAAAGTTTCCCTTGGAGATTCTTAAATGTGTTTATCTAAAAGAAAACCAAAAGAGGCCCTGGTCGGGAAGCTCAGTTGGTGAGAGCACCAACTGTACCGGCCAAGGTTGCAGGTTCCACTCCTGGTCAGGGCAAATTCAAGAACCAACCGGTGGCCCTGGCCGCGCATCTCAGTTGCTTAGACAGTCATCCAAAGAAACCCCAACATTGCGGGTTTAATCCCCGGTGAGGGCACATACAAGAAGCAACCAGTGAATGCATGGATGGGTGGAGCCACAGATCAATGTTTCTCTCTCTCTCTCTCTAAAATCAATAAATGAAAATTAAAAAAAAAAACTTTAAAGCCTCAACCAATGAATGCATAAATAAGTGGAATAACAAATAGATGCTTCTCTCTCTCTAAAAAAATCAATAAAAAAAGAAAACCAAAAGAATAAAGACATTTTTACACTTTTCATCTGTACAAAACCCAAACAATGGGAAACATTCTAAGGGACAGAAAGAGAGAGCAGTCAGAAATCACTCTTTAACTAGTTAGGAGTAGGCACACATGAAAATTTGTTTCCATAGTACCCAATACAAAAGTTCTGTTCTGCAAATAATTTGTGATGAAACCTTAGCAACTACATTTCTAGTTGTTTTTAAAACATAAAATCTATAAGTCCAAGAAACTTCATAGGAAAGAGAGAAGTAGTTTTATGTCCTTATATTTTAGAATTGAGAAAGAAGTTCCTTTATTTAGCGCACCTCACTACAACGAGCATGTAAACCACATGAAGCTTGTACAAAATAAAAAAGATTTAACTCTAGAAACGCTACTGAAATTTTGTATGAGACTCCTTATGATTAAATCTGTAAATTACTCTGATAGAGAAGCAATGGAGAATTAACTCAGACCCTTAAAATTGTTTTTGTGGTCTTATTATACGGAAATAAAAATTGCCCATTACATTTCCAAGAAGAGAAGACTAGTCTTAACTAATCAATTACCCTTACAGACCAATATCATTTGGCACATTGTACTTGTAGCAAAATTGAAATATAATTCTTTTCCAAGATAAAATCTGATCAAATCTTTTTTGGGAATACAAAGACAGGCAAGGAAGTTATTGCAATAAGAAAAAAATGTTAATCTATGGTAATTATTTAAAGATAACTTTAAATAAGCTATCAAAAACTTTCACAAATATCACAGTTAATTTTTCAAGTTTAACCTGGAATTTAGGAACACCCAATTGAATTGTAGAGGAAAAAAAAGTAGATACAATATAAAGTATCATTTCATACTTTCTAAAATATATATCAAAGACAAAATTGATGGAAAGTATTTCAATTTAAGCCAGGAATTTATGTGCCATGTTTCAAGCTCATTTAGATATTCTGAAGTTTTCTGAAAGGTTACACACAGCAATGACAAAGGGAAAAAATAATGAAAAATATCTTACGCTTGTTTTCAAATGTAACTTTTCTAAAATGTGTTTAAATATTTGTTTTCCATCTAAAAGTTTTTATTTCAATTACCTTACCAATAAGTTTTATAAATTCAATCCTAACAATTTTAACTTTGTTGTATTTAATGGCATAATACAAAAAACGCGTGTCTTAACACAACTTGAAATCTACTGATTTACATAATTTTGCATAACAATGCATAGTAGGCTTTAAAAGGTTTTAACAGATTTAATAGCCTGTTTTTCTTTGTTTAGATATAATTACATTAAAAAAGACCCAAACATAAAATCTGATCATTAAATACGTACGGAAACTACAACTCACTAGTGTCAAGCATTTGTTAGTTGCATACTTGTCTCTGAAAATGGGCTAATGATGTTGAAAAAATTATTCTCAGATAGAAATTGCTCCATCATTTTGAAACCCTACTTATGACAAATACTGAAAGCTATCATTAAACACACAGAATTAACTGTGAGTAATAGATCATGTATCTAAAAATGTGTTTTCTTTAACATTGCCAGAAAAACATATGATACTGGTAAATACATAGCCCAGTGTTCTCTAACTTAAAACAGCACAACAGCCTTGCAATACTTTTTGGATATATATCTGGACTTCAGATTTCTGCATAATGTTTCAGCTTGAAGGTATTTAAAGCAACTGAGCTATGAACCCTGAACACCAGGCTTCATGGCAGCAATGCTGACAGACCCCTAATTATAAGGGTGCTTCTGAATGCATCGGGGACATACTCTCTCACTATTTCTATCTGACCATTAACTAATGAGATGGATTTGCAAATTGCTTTTTTGTCACTAGAATTTCAAGGACAGAAAGGCCTGGGGATCCTCTAATAGTATAACCTTCACTATTTTAAGCTTTCAGTGAGATACACCTGAAAGAAATGTTAAAAATATTTATTTCCATTTCCTTGACACCTGGGAGGACGGAACATCTCAAAACTGCAGTACTTTGTTAAAAATACAATGCTAATAAACAACTTTACATATTTTAAACTATACTGGTTGTTTCTGCACTTTTAAGAGCCGAGTATAAACAAACTAAGTATTCTTGTATAATCCCCCAGCAAGATCAGATGAACAACACATTACTTAGAATTTAATACAATTGTCAATATCATTTTGAAGCCCTGCTTTAACATATCAAAACACAGTCCCCTGAATCCATCTGATTCTCTAGGTGGCGAGTTCAGTATCACAGATGTAAAATACAGGCTCAGTAAATATTGTATTGATTTGAGTATCAGATTTCTCAACAACTTAGTCCTGTGTGTTGTTAAAATATATTTACCTGTCTGTACGTACCCATAACACTGTAATTTACCTTGTACATGGCTCTAACTTCCATAGCCAAATTGTTCTCACCACTTTTAAAACTGAGACCTCTTCATAGTCTTTCTTTCTCATAGATTCATTTGACTTTGTTGCAATGGTAGAAAGCCTTACTGTTTGTTCTCAGGCTCTTATCCCAGAAGAAAGGTAAAGAGAGTTTGTTGTTAATAACATTCAGATGAAAACATAAATTGTTTTCCATACCTGGATGTTCCAAGTATTTACACATCTTTTTCAGCAGAGACAAAACTTCTATATTCAGAGGATCTCAGGTATCACCTGCCATTTGCATTTTGTTAAACACAGGTATGGGGGTGGGAAAACATTGCGAGTTCACGTTTTAGGTTAATTCAATTTCCTTTCCAATTAATATGAATCAAACATTTACTTCAGTATGGCCATGTGTTAACTATGGCTTTGTTTGCTGGTTACAAGTAAAATCGCTCTGTAACTGACAATAAGTATGATTAATAGCAAAGAGAGCCATTTCTTTTCAAAATGATTTTTAAAAGGGGTGGTGCAAAAACCTGAAGACAACCAAAATCTGATTAATAGGTCAGACTAAATCGTATTCTATCTGTATGCCAAAAACATCCTTTCTATCTAAAATACTAATGCTCCAAATCAGTTCAGCACCAAAAATGTAAAAGAACGGTTCAAAACAGTTCTACCTTAAACATGTTTAGCAGAACAAACGGAATCCAGACCATCAGACATCTCAATGGTATCTTTAAAAATGTAGGCACTTTTCCTTACATTTTCACATATCCTGACTTGTGGCATTGTGTAAACAAAATAGCTACGTATTTGTATGTGCTGTTTTCATCCAGGTTTTTTTGTCTGTGTTTGGGATTTGGGGGTGGGGTGGGAATCAGTGTCCACTCTTACAATAAGGCTAATTAGAAAATTCTGGGCCCTCGGACGATGAACACTGTAGAAGATACCTCTTGGACAGAAATTTAAATTTCTACAATATTCTGAGCTTTTCACATTTCAGGAAGAAAACAACCCACAAAACGGGTGGTTTATAAAAGGAGAAATGGGACGGCTTAAATACATTTCTTGGGCCAAGCGCAAAATGAAACTTGCCCCAGAATGCATCATCCGCTCCCCTAACAACTTACTCTGAGTGCTGTTCCGACACAGCACCTAGCGAGACAACCAGCTCCAAGTGCCCCGGACCCCTCTCCTTCCACCCCACCTGCACGCGGAATCCGAATGCACGCCGGGCGGGGGCCGGGGCCCGGGCCCGGGCTGGGAGCGCCGAGGGACCGGCTACTGGGGACTGCCAGGGGCGCCGGGGGGTGGGGGTGGCCCCAGGGCCACAGGGGAGACCCTGGCACGATTCCCCGTTTCCCTCGCTTGCCCCATGGCCTTGCAGCCCTGCTCGCCAGAGGTCCCAGCACCCAGGGGTCCCGGGCCAGACAGGGCCGGAAGCGGCTTTCCGAGTCTCTCCCCGGGTCTGGCTCGCCGCCCCCACCGTCCCGGCGTCTAGTCCCCGCAGAGAGGACGGCCCGGGAGCCCGCTTCCCTTCCACCCAGCTCGGCCCCGGGGCTTCCGCGTCCCCCCCAGGCGAGGGCTGCGGGGCAATGCGGGCTGCACTACGCACACCCGCCGGGCTGCGCCAGAGGCCGGGACCCCGCACCCTCAACCTGCCGAGCCGCCACCGGGGGCTCCCGCCGCGGACACCCGCCCTCAAACTAACGGGCCCGGCGGGCGGAGGAGGCCGCGGACGGCGCTCCCAAACCCCGGAGTGGCTCCCTCCGCACCCAGGCCACCGGCCAGAGCCTCCCACGACCTCGCAGAGGCGGGAGGGACCTTTGGGAACGAAGTCCTTTAGAAGTAATAATAAGGCAAATCTGCACACTTCACCTCTGATTCCAAGGCTGGCGGACCGAAGGCATGTCACAGATCCCCCCTCGGGCCGCCAGGCTGGGAGAGGCGGGAAGCTCCGTCCCGGCGGGAAGAAGCCGCACGAGCCCCCGCCCCCTCGGCGGGCCCGCGCCGCCCGCACTCGAGGGTCTGCGCCCGCGGTTCCCCGGCTCCCCCGCCTCCAGGCGCGCGACGACCCCGGCGGCCCCGCCTTCCTCCCGGTAACGGGAACGGCCGCGAGTCTGGGAGCCTGGGAGCCGAGCACAGACTCCTGTCCTTTCTGTCCCCCTCACACGACCCCCGAATCCCCAGGTTGGCCTGCGACCCTCCGGGCCACCGGTCATGCGGCCCACGCGCCGCCGCCGGCGCCCCGCCCCGGGCGCGAACTCCCGGCGCCGTCACCTCAAGAACGCGGGTGCCCGAACCCGGGATAGGCCGGGGCCGCTGGGGCTCAAGCGGGTCGGAGCTGGGGGACCGAGACGAGCGGAGGGGCGGACGGCCGGGAGGGGAGTGCGCAGGGGCGCCAGGAATCCTGGGGAGGACCCGCGGGGCAGCCCGCAGTGCGGGACCCGCTGGCTTGCCCCGGGAGGAGGACGCGGGGGTCGGGGGTCGGGGGCGGGGTGGGGGGGGATGCCGGGATCCTCACGCCCGCGGTGGGGGGCGGGGTGGCAATGCAGAGTGGACACCTGGAGGCTCTGGGGGGAGGGGAGACAGCTCCGAGGAGTGGGCTAGAACTCTGGCCGGGAGGCTTGAGGGATGATGAACGGACAGAGGGGACAAGGACTGGCGTGGTGGCTGCGGGCACAGGTGGGAGAAGGAGGGACCTGCGCGGGGTCACTGCGCCCAAGCGCGCTGGGAAATCCGGAGGAAGAGGGCCATCCAGGGGTCCCTCGGGTCAGAGCCTCCAAGGTGTACCGGAGGCCTGGAACGCCGTCCCGCCCCGGCCCCCGCGGTCACGGAGACGCCGGCGGGCAGGTCCCGCGGCGCCCGGCCGGGGGCGGGGGGTGGCCGCAGCTTCTTACCTTGAAGGCCACGGGCAGGGTCTTGTTGCAACGCCAGTGCGAGGGCAGCACGGAGCACAGGAAGTTGGGGCTGTCAGTGCGGACTAGCTCGGCCGGGTGGTCGGCTATGATCTCCACCATGGTGCGGTTGTCGTGCGGCGGCCGCAACCGGGGCACCGCAGCCGCTGCTGCCGCCGCTGCCGCAGCCGCCGCCGCTGCCTCTTGCTGCTGCTGCTGCTGCTGCTGTTGCTGTTGCTGCTGCTGTTGCTGCTGCTGCTGCTGCTGCTGCTGCTGCTGCGCAGCCACCACCGGGCTCACGTCGCTCATCTTGCCGGGCTGCAGGCTGCTGGAGGGGGGGCTGAAGCGCCGGCTGGTGCTCGGATCTACGGGAATACGCATCACAACAGCCACAAGTTAGCGAAGTGGCCGGGGGAGGGGGAGGAGGGTGGAAATGAGGGGCGAGGAGGAGGAAACTGGGGGGGGTGGAGGCGAGACGGGGGAGAGGGGATGGAGGTGATGGGACTGAGGAGGTGAGAAATCAAGTTCGATGAAGCCGAGTGCCAGGCGGAGTCTGACGGGGGGCAGCGGTGGCAATTCGGAGAGGTCGGGTTGGCGGGTGGGGAGACCCGGGAGGCGCAGATCTTTGCAGGAGCCTTTGGAACACTCGGGGTGGCAGCTGCGAACGGGTGCAGGGATGTGTTTGGCCCGGGGAGGCGGGGGGTGGCTTCAGTTTGCAGCTTAGAGTGGGGTCCCTTGGGGCACCGCGTCCTGGGTGCGCTGGCGCCCCCTCCCAGTTCGAGTCCGGCGGTGGAGGCGAGTGCGTTTAGTCCAGCCCCGGTGCCGGCACAGCCGCGCGTAGCCCGCCACCGCCGCGCCGCCCCGCGCGCAGCTACCCAGCTGCAGGCGTCCGCGCCGCCGCCCGCCGGCTTGGGCTGCTACCGCCGCCTCCTCCGCGCGGCCGCCGCTCCCCCCGCTCCGGCTGCGCGCTCAGATTCCTCCCGCGGCGGCTGCCAGCCAGGCTCCCCGGCTCCGCTCCTTCCTTTCCCTTCTCCTCTTCTCCCCCTCTCACCGCCACCTCCTTGCATCCACTCCCTCCTGCTATTTGCAAAGCTCCCCTGACCCTCGCGCTTCGAGGTGCCAGGAGGTAAGTCTCAGGCAGCGGATTTCGGGGCAACGGATCCTGAGCATTCGAATCGCAGCCGCTGCCGCCGCCCGCCGGCCGGGAGAAGGAGCCCCCTGGACGCCGCGCGCAGCTTCCGAAGCCGAAAGAGGCGGCCCTGGTCTAAGGGGATCTAGCCTGGTCTCGTCCTCCAGCTTCTCCCCGCCCCCCCCCCACCCCCAGGGCAAGGAACCCCCTCTAGGTCGGACGAGGCTGAAGCAGAGACGCCAGAGAGCCGCCGGCTGATCTGGCTGTCGGTATTTTTCGTTGTAACTTCAGGAGAGGAGGAAGGAAAATGCTTGAGCGTCTGTGCTGACTTCTCGGCACTCGTCACCCTTCCCCCACCCCACCCCCCACCTCTGCCGTAGCGGCTCCCTGGGGGGGGGGGGGAAGATTTTGCAGGGTTTGGGTGTGTTTTTTTGTCTTAAGTGACACGAAAAATGGGGAGGGGGTCACGCGTCAAAATAGTTTTTAGAAACTCAAGTGGGTGACCGGACAGGTTTTTTTTTTTTTTTTTTCTATATTCAAACTTGTTCCTAGAGAACAAGGTTGAGTTGTTTTAAGGACTGGAAAACTGTCATCTTGGTGATTAAAATAAATTACAAAAACCCTTGCTGGAGAGAAACTCTAGCAATTTTCTATCAACTTAAATCTTCTATTAAGTCTATTCTGCATTTAAAACTACGTCTAATGTCTTAACTTTCTTTCCCACCGTTCCCGGGGAAAAAGTAAAAATACAAAATAAAATATTCAAAATGCTTCAATGGCTATTTATTTATGTATTTATTTCCCAATGTGGGTTTAAAAAGCGATTTTGGATCCCCCAAAAAGTTGTGGTCAAGAGGATGAAGGAGCGCGGAAAAAAAGCGGCAGTTTTACCTAAAATGTGGTTTTTGGAGGCTGGGATTTCTAATGATTAGGTTTTTGTGGTTTATATAGACACGACTCTGGCTGAGGCGATCATTACGCTGATGAGAGTCAGAAGCACGTGGGTGTCTCCGACCAGCCTCAGACTCTGAGCCTTCAAAACAAATAAAACAATGTGCGGCGCCCGCAGAAGCCGGGAAATCCGCTTGAGGCTCTTGCACCCCTAAGAAGGGGGCACCCGGCCGGTGCGCTCCACGCTGTGTGCTGCTACGTTCCTTGCTTACTGTCAAACTCCTTTAAACTTTCCAAAGCTTGAAAACGTGTTTGCAAAAAGAATCATCAGTTGTCAAAGTTTCAAAGATCCCTCATAGAGTAGCTGACACAGTAATAAGGGATTTTATAAATAAATGAAAAATTAGAATGCCTCCACCTCCGAGCATTAAGAAGGAAGGTAGTTGAGTCATCACTGATCTCCCCCCATCTCATTTAAAACAATTGACGTGACCATTAATCGGCGATTTTATTGCTCAGCGCAAACGCCTCTCTCACCCTAGTAGCGACCTGCCACGACCCTCCTGCCCCTCCGTTGTTAGAGCAGAGTCCCCTCGCCGAGCCGGCGCAGGGGTCTTCGCCTCTGAACCGGTCAGGAAGAGCTTCGAGAGTGTGTGTTGGGGTGGGGGTGGGACACAGAAAAGGGGACCTGGTGCCAGTCACGGATTCTGGAGCCCATTTCAAGCGCAAGATGAACTTGGAGGGCTGTATTTAGTTGAACGACTTGGAGACCAAGATTGCCCTCTAAAGACATGCACCCGCGACAGAGGGGCTTTCAGCTGCGGGAGCGATGGACGGGAGGGGGATGGCTAAGCGCGCTCCCTTGCGGGGCTAAGGATGGGGTTCAGGAGACACTGCCCTGTCCTTCCTCTTTGGGGATTTATTTTGACATTCCTTTTCCGCATTCACAACTCCAAGCCTCCCTCATCCGTCTTCCGCTTTCCCACTTGTTTCTCCACGTTCTCGCCTCACCCCCAGTCCCCCCATAGACGCAAGCCTGCTCGCCTAGACTCTCCAGCCGCCTTGGCCTTCCCACGGCCGCCTGCCACCCTTGTCGGCTTGGAGAAACATTGCGCACCAGCTACTAGGACACCCCCACCCCCGACCTACTCCCGGCTCCCCGACTGCTGGCCTCCCGGCCTGGCCGCCGCAGGGGTGTGAGAACACACTTTTCCAGACGAACTTGACGTGCAGCGAGGAACTTAGTTGTCTGCTGCGCGTGCGATTTTTAATTATCTTTTCCGTCGCAGGGGAGAGCTCTAACCCCGGGCACCGATGCGCCTCCTGAGCGCACCAGGGCAGAGTCTTCCCCAGCCGCAGGCTGCCGACCTGTGAAGGGAAGCCAGGCTTACCCCTCAAAAGCAATAGTAAAGATAAGACGGCATCCATTACTCTCCTATCTTACACCCACTCACAAGCACTCAGACCCACACGCTCGAACATCCACACATTGACACTCTTAAATACACATAGACACATACACAATGCACATACATGGTTTGTTGGGGTTTTTTTTTTCCTTTTAGCTGGGCACTTTGGGGCACACGGTCTACACTGTATAACAAAGATCTCTGACTTGTTCTGTTTTGTTTTTAAAGGTGTGGCGGCTGCAAAGGAAGGGAGAATTTATGGGAAGTGAATTATTTCTGCGGTCAAAGGGAGATAGAAATTCAGTAACTACCACGGTAGGTTATATGCCAGTTTATCTGGGGTTCTCCTTATCATCCCAGGAAGTCCACAAAACAGGGAACTCCCAGATAATTTCAAGATGCTAAGTAATAGTCAATATTTCAAATATGGGCAGCCAGACGAGACATTTTTGAATGAGATATTCGAGGACATTTTTAATTTCAGTAATCACCTAGGGGGCTTTACCTCTTTCTTTCTCAATCGCTTTACTTCCTTTTCTTTGTTTTACTTGGTGGATAGCAAAATATGCAGGCCTCAATGGGAGTACCTTGGCTGGGGATTTTAAGGGCAATTTAATCAATGGTGAATTATTTATTTTAATTCATCATACCTGGTAATTCAGTTTTAAAGTCTTCCTTGGGCATCCTCCTTCCATTTCACATTTCAGTGGAACTAATATAAGCAGCTCTTGGAAGTTACCAGTCTTGGATCCCTTAAAATATCCTACAGTTATTTATAATGTGGAAATGAAATTTTCCACTGAATACCTTAACGACATTTCAGGTATCTGGCACAGCAGATTTTCAGTCTCCTTTAAAAATACCCTTTTGCTGAACATTCACACTTTCAACTGGAACTCACTGAGCCTGGAACTGATGATGTCTTGGCTCCAAGCATTATACTTAAAGGAAGAAAACATTTTTACAGACCCCTAGAACAAACCTCTCCTGGTAATAGTAGGCACATAGAAAAACCCTGAAATTTCACATCTGTGTATTTTGTGCTACAGTTTACATGATCTCACTCAAGTTTAGATTTTCTTCACTCCATGGTATTTGGAACAAATTAACCACTAGGTTCCTGTTCAGAACTATTTACCTTTTCTGTTGTATGTTATGGCATTAAAAAAAAGAACGTATAATTTTTTTTTCTGAAAATGTGGCTACTCAGGAAGATATAAGCACACATTTCCCCTTCATGTCCTTTAACACTTAATGTAACTGTTTAGTAACAACACCTGGTGAATGAAATCTGAAGTGATCAAGTTATTTATATCTAATCAAAGAACTGAATCCCTAAACTGGGAACAAAACCCCTGCTTCTTTCATTCAAATTTCATCTTCTAACCCCTATATGTTATTTTATACATACTTTTTCTTGATTAAACTTGAAAAAGTCGCTGGAAAATCTTAAAATCGTTTTCAATGGACCAGCTAATGATGTTGAATAACCTTTCAGATGTACAATGGAAAGCCATGGACATATTGATGATCCCTAAAGTTTTTAGGTGTCATATGGAAAACTTTCTAAACAGAACCAGCTTGCCAGAGTTTTCCTGTGGGTGGTGACTGAGTTAAGGATAGCTAGCCCTTGAAGAAGCAGTGCTGCCAAAAGACCAGGAGTTGTCATACTACATACAGCCCACGGGCCACATCTGGCCTGATGCCTACTTCTGTGTGACCCAAAGTTAAGAACGGTTTTTGTATTTTTAAATACTTGGGAAATTTCAGAATAAGAGTAATATTCATGACACCTGAAAATGATATAAAATTCAAGTTTCAGTGTCCACAAATAAAGTTTTATTGGAACACGGCTATATTTGTGTGTTTATGTATTATCTGTAGCTGACTTTGCCTAACACAGCATAATTGTGTAGTTATTTCAAAGACTGTATGGTCTGTAAAACCTAAAATAGTTCCTATCTGGTCTTTAATAGGAAAAGTTTACCAGTCCCTGCCCTAAAGTGAAAGGGATGTAGGACCCTGGCAGAATAGGTCAGCAGAAAGGAATAGATATTAAAAGAAGATATTGGGGTGGAGTGCGTGTGCAGTCCAGATTAGTGTTTTAAAAAGTGAAACATGCATCATTTAATGTGTTATTTTCCACATAAAATGTTAATCATTTAGACTAACATTTTTCAGTAAATAATATTGGATGTGCCAAAATAGACAAAAAAGACTGAGGAGTTAGAGCCATTTCGCGGTCTCCTGAAGAACAGTCGTCTTATACATTGCTACACAGCAGCGTTTCCATTGTCCTGCCTAGTGGGAGGACAGTGACCGCACAGAGGAGAAAAAGACTAGAAAAACTTTGATGTAGTCTGAACGTGAAAAAAAACAGGGAAGGTTTAATAAGTTTATTCCATCTGTTTTACAGATGATGACACAGGAAACATAAACGAGCTTACCAAGAATGTTCTGGTACACAGTATTTTCACAAGTCCTATGTATATACTTTTAAGACAGTTAGCTTGATAACTTAAGTAATCCCAAAGCTTTCTGACAGATTTTCCATTGTCATTTTTTATATGGTTAAATACTGCCTGGTTTGTTTTGAGCTCAGTAAAGTTTTCCCCTTGTCAATGGACCTATAATAACTTGCAAGAGATGAAATGTTTGTATTGGAGGGCTTAGCGTTATAAACCTTTCCTTATTGTTCTAGTTAGCATTCCCATGGGCCATTTTCAGACATTTATAAGAGAGCATGGCATCGTCATAAAGAGGCTGGCACTCGACATAGGATCTTTCAGAACCACATTTATGGAGCACCTGTCAAACTGGTCTTCAGGAATGGCACCGACTACAGTGGCCTGGTGTTGGGCTAAAAGAGCAACTTCGTTAATGACATCCTATTCACCCGAAGAGACCAGTGTAATTTCTTAAAAGGGTCTAATTTATTGCCCAGGGGTCAGAGAAATAAAACCAATTTTCCCAAATCAGCCTTTTAGTATTTTGGTGTTAGCAATTGTCCTATGGTGGTAGCAGTAATCTTTGAGAAGTAGTGGGATGTGAAATGTAAAAGTTAACATAGTTTGAGGAAACATTTAAGAACATCCTAAAATTATAGGTTTCCTGTAGTCATTTAACCATTTTTTATGGATGTGCTTGCCTATCACGTTTAAGGCACTAAGAAAAGGGCTTAATAATTTTCTCCAATTTTAGTCCCACTACTCAGAGTTCTAAAGCTTCACTTCAGACATTGGGATGGTGACCTGAACCATTCATCACCAGTCCACACTCTGCCATCAGGGTGAGAGATGTAAATCACGCTACTCTCAGTCAGTCTAACAAAATACAAAAGTCAGCATTTGCACAGTATGAGAAATTTGAATTACAAACTAGAAAAGTAGAAGACATAGAAAAGAGAAAAATAAATAAAACACTAAGAGTCCAGCTTAGTCCTATTAGCTACGATCCTAGGGGATGTACTTCCAGGGAACCATCCTAAGTGCTTCCCTTCTTTGCATTTCATACTCCAAAATTCTTCCTCCAACCTCCCTGCCCACCCCCTGATACCCAGCTTTCCTGAACTAAGTTTTTCTCAGAGAAAGCACTTTCTTCTTCCCATCTAGCCATGATCAAGTTCTATAAGCAATGATTCTTTTCTCTTCCTTGACTTCAAATGAATTATCTTTTTGTTGGGCAAGTTCTATTCCTCAGTCATAATCCTGTAAGTCACTATTTTTCTTCCAGATCATTTTTCTTCCCAAGGAGTGCCAGTTTATCAACTTACTGCCCCTCGGATCCAAATTGATCTCATTTACCTACTCTGTGGAAATGAATCTGGGCCCTGGAAATATTTCTCTCTGCCAACTGGCATTGACCCTTTGTCAGTAGGGGGCATTGGAGAAACATTGCAGGAGGAAAGAGTTTTGCTTCCTTGTTCGCTTGTACTCAAACAAAGGTTTCTACAGCCCAGCAGAGGCAGCTTCTCCAGCGTCAGCTCTGCAGCAAGCGGGCTTTCACCAGCACAGGCTCCTGCAGTGCACAGCTTCCCCCAGCCCCCTACCCGCCCTTGGCTATTTTGTAGCAGTGTGCCTCTCTGGTAAGATGCGTACTTGTGAACAGCTTTCCCCCCATGCACCCAAGAGGGCAGATACCCAGCAACTTCCACCAATGCAACTTCTCTGCCATGGAGAGCCAAGGCTGTGCTCTCCCAGCACGCTCTGGTTCTCAGCCCCATGATGCTCTATTTCATTCTCGCAGGTAGTAGATGCTCTTATTCCTATAGTTTTTTAGAGTTCTCTTTACTTCTTCCTACCCAACTCTTTCTTACTTCAATCCCTTGTTATAGTCAACTATTCTTTATACTAACTTTCCTTGTTCAAATTGCTATATGGTCTCTTTTTCCTCATTGTTCCCAGGCTGATAACGCTAGGGTTTCAATTATCTGGCTGCTAAAATGTTCTTACGCACATTGGTTTCCATGCTGGGTAACTTTATTTGAGCCATTATAAAATAAGTATTTCCAACACTACATCACATCTATTAAATGATTTATCTCTATGTGATAGGTATGATCAATATATACTTAGAAGATATATATTCTTAAGAGAAAAAGGTGTGGACAGAGATTAGAGATAAAATTAGTCAATATTTCCCTCCCTCCCCCACGCCAGAGTCTTTTTGACGTCCTCAATGGAAATTCATAGTCCACAATCTGTTAAAATACATATAAATTAAACCACACACAAGAATTTCGGAGCTTCTCCATGCCTAGATCTGATACAAATCTAGAGTCAGGAAAGTGCACAAATATATTGCAGGATCAGGAAAGCAAAATGCTACCACCACCAAGGAAAGGAGGGTTAGATCCGGGTTAGATGATGGTGCCCTATCATACTTGCAGTCAGAGACTAGGCAATGCTGTGACTCTACAGTAAAATAAATCAGAAAAACACTGGATTAAACAAAATAAATACGCTTAGCATTGCTAATTTTTCTCCCAGCTTTTCATATGCTATATGTATCTTGAATCTGCATAAGGAGAACCTAGAATACACTGTCTCCTAATTTTATTTAAGTATTGCTTATGAACAGACTTAAAAGTCTTTGAAGTATTTTTAGAAAATACTGAGCTATCAACATGGAAAAAAATTGTTGGAACATTAAAGGGACCATCGTATCTGGAAGGGAATATTTTAATATAGTGGGGAAATAAGTTGGCTAGGCGGCTTATCCCTAGGTCACAGAGGACCCTGGTGCCATGATTGCTACCTTTGTACACGCGTACAAGAGGGAGAATGTTCAGGCTGCTTCCAGAAGCCATGCTATTGGGCCGTGTCCCACTGTTCCAGCCCATTACTCTCGTTGGTGTGAACAGGATTGATGAAGGGAAGCTTCTCTGGGCAGAGCCAGTAGAAGGGTGGGCACAAAAGAATCACATAAGTGCAGGGTCAGATTCTACCTTTATTTAAAGTTTTCACACTTTGTTCATCATGGATCTTTTGATACAAAATTTAATTTTTAAGAATATTGCATTAAAATATTATCCTAAAATAATAGGCTTCCTGGAACTCCCTTTAGATTTTGCACCCAAGGCCAGTACCTCAATTCACTTCATCCTAATCCCGGCCCAGCCCTAGCACTGTGGGTATACAGAACTTACTGAGTGATTCCTGACCTCCCTGCTTCGCTACCATCTTTCCTTTCTAAAACTATATTACCAAATGTAAACCCAAATTGCAATAATTCCATATCCTTCCACAAAAGACCACATAACTTTCAGTACCTACCTGCAGTTTCAATAGATGTTAACGAAAGTGTGGCCTTCAATAATGTGTAAGGGTAAGTGTGTGCGTGTGTACCTGGTTATCACTCTGGCAACAAAAATACGGATCATCTGCTTATTATATAATTTTAAAAAGGCAAAGATGTGCCTTCCCTGTTATTTTGTTCAAATAAAAGATATTGCAAACACAATGTATTTAGGGCCTGTTATTTTCCACTTCTGTAAGTATATCTTTGGTGTTAAATTAATTAGATTCTTAAATAAATAAATGGGTTCTATTATTAAACCTTTACCAGAGTTTTATAAGAGACAATCCTTACTGGTGCCACTGTGAAAGCAAACTTATACCAGAGTGGGAAAAAAAGATTTAAAAAGCTTTTACTTGGACGGTGTTCTTTCCTTTGTCAATACTATTAATTCTTTTTCTGTTAATTCACATCTCTGTCCAAAGAATACATTTATTTCTATTTTGTAAGTAAAACTTCTAACTTTCCATAGTTTTTGATGACCAAGTTTGAAAGTTAATCATGACATATTGATTCTTAGGTGTTCTGAAACAGTGATCTCTTACATGCCTTAAAATCAAACTCCTTACAAGCCTTGGTGTTACAATTTACTATATATTGTCACAGTCCTTATTTTTTCTCCATCTTGGTTAATGGTACCGTTTCATACAGGATTGTGAGTTCCATAATGGTCAGAATTATGTTAGTCTGGCTTACAAATAATCTGGAACCACACCACTAAAGAATCCAGGAAATGCCATCCCTTGTATATTCCGTGTGTACACAATATGGATAGGGTTCCCTAGAGTGGTATCACATGGCAGCCCTAGATAGCCCCGATAACTTGCATAAGGTCTAGCACAGAGAATAGGATTGATACATTGGGTCAGCCAAAAAGTTCTGTTGGTGTTTTCCGTATGGTGGCTCAAGTAGCACTTGGTTGTCGTTCACTTCATTCAAAACAACTTTGTTAGATTGCATTAAAAAACTTAATCAAAATTGGTGAATTTCGGGGCAGCCATTTTTAATATTGAAGATGGAAGAAAATAGACAACATTTTTGGCGTGTAATGCTTTATTATTTCAAGAAAGGTAAAAATGCAACTGAAACACAAAAGAAAAGATTTGTGCAGTGTGTGGAGAAGGTGCTGTGCCTGATTAAATGTGTCAAATGTGATTTGTGAAGTTTCTTGGCACTATTGACATTTTAGCCAAATAACTCTTTGCTGTGGGGCTGTCTTATGCATTGGAAGATGTTTAGCAGCACCCCTGGCCTCTACCCACTAGATAGCTGACATACTCAAAATATCCAAATCAGTAGTTATTGGTGAAAATGAAAATGTATCATTTATTTTACAAAAAAAAATCATACAAACTTTTTGGCCAACCCACTATATTAGTTGATTAAATGACTGAATATACCTTCTTAAGCAGAAACTTGAGTATCATGATAAATTAATCTTCTCCATCATTTTCCACTTCTAGTCTGCCACTTAATTCTATTAATGATACTTGTTTTTTTTTTAAAGATTTTATTTATTTATTTTTAGAGAGAGGGGAAGGGAGAGAGAAAGAGGAGAGAAATAGCCATGTGTGGTTGCCTCTCGCATGCCCCCTACCAGGGACCTGGCCTGCAACCCAGGCATGTGCCCTGACTGGGAATCAAAGCGGCGACCCTCTGTTTCGAGGCCTGTGCTCAATCCCTTGAGCTACACCAGCCAGGGCTATTAATGATACTTCTTGAGTATTATTCATATACTTTGTCTTTCCATCTCCATTATCACTGTCTTAGTTCAGGCCTCTATTTTGACTCTCCATTGCAAGAGACTCCTAACTTCTCTGCCTGCCTCAATTTCTGCCCATCTCAACCCCAATCTGCCCTCCACGCTGCCCTCAGAGTTCTCTCTTTAGAATGTAATTTCAATCATGCTATCGCATTGCTTAAAACTCTGCAGTGATTCCATATCATCTATCACACAGGATAAACTTTTTCATGATCTGGCCTTCTCAAGTGATCATCACAGAACCACAAACTCAAGGTTTAAAAGGTGAAACCAAAATTTGAAAACAAACATCCCCACCCACACATTTCCTGATATCCTTTGCAATTTGCATTTACTTCGATTATTATACTCATCACCTGAATTTTCTGTTCACTTAAATGTCTCTCAAATAAAATACAAGTTTGTTGAGGGTAGTGATTGGTTTTATTTATTTAGTTTATCCTCAGTACTTAGCATAATAGTAACACAATTAGTGCTTACAAATATTTGTTAAAAATGAGTCAATAAATAAATGAACTTACTTAAAATTCTACTCAGACCTGAATTTTCTTTCCTTTAAAATAGAATTTTTGTTATTAAATTTTATGGTTCTGTCTGAAATTATTGAATATTGATGAGCATGAGGAGCCATGGGAACTTTCTTGTATTTTCCTGAAAATGTTAATTGGGAGAAAAGACTTAGGATTATAGTTTGGTATTATCTAGTAAAGCTGAAGCTGCATATGCTCTGTGACTTAGTGATTCCGCACCCTACTTATGAAACACATGGAGAATGACAATATTTTGTATGTCATACTGGAATAAAAAAAAATGAAAGGCTTATACTTACAAGCAAGGGAGCACATCTCCAGCCACCTCAGCCCAGACCCTGTTCTGAGTGCTCAGGATCAGTATCCCAACACTTGTGCTATACTAGTGGTCTGCAAACCTAGTGTACTGTGGTTTACTGTGTTATTTATGAATATCCATTTAGCTTTATAAAATAGCAGAAATAAATAAGGGGAATAAATGAAACTAAATATAGAAGCAAGTAGCTTGTGAGACATGTTTGACATAAAGGAAGTAGAGCATATGTGTGCTTAACATCAATAGAAGGGACAGAAGGACCAAGAGCATCAAATATTCACAATACACTACGTATACCTGAAGGACTCAGTGTTACTAAGATCTTAAATTGGCATCTCATTGATGACATTCTGGCCCATGTATCTTCTGCCCAGTAAATTCTGTAGCTGTTCATCAGTCTAATTTGCAAGCTACTACTGTGTCCTGGTGTCCCATAATCAAGTATGTGTTGGTTCTAGACATCTGTCTTCTGCAGAGCTCTCTTTCACGAACCTCAACTTGGCCTTACAACCACAGCATTGAGCGAAGGCTGATGCATCAGAGAAAGAGATGAAACCTATGAACTTTGCATAATTTACAATTTAGGCAGTGTAATCCTTCCACCCTGCTTACATCCTGTCCTAAGTATATTAATCTACACCATGTTATCCCCTTGCTTCTCCCTCTGTTTTCAATTAATTCACTAAGTTGCCCTACTGGAGAATCTTAATGTGGTCTGTGAGCCTTTTGTTGAGCAACAAATAGTTTGCCTTAGTGTTCTAAGAGGCTACCACTGCATCAAGATCGTTTTCCACAGAACACTGGATTACATGTACCCCTAACAGGACATGAAAACTTTCAGGAGCACAGATAGTTTTAAGAGTTAATTTCCAAATCCTCAAAGTCATATGTATACCTTCCTAAAAGTGATCTGCCTAGGAACTTGCCTGTACTTCTCATTTTCTGTCTTTTATGTTTCCCTTTTCCCACTTACCAAAAGAAAGGATACCTCCCCGGCCACATTTTTCCCCCTATTGTTCATCGCCCTAGTTCATAAAATATCTGCCAGCTGGCCCACAGGGCCTCCATTAATCAGGACACCAAAAGTACCGCTTTGCTCAACTCCATAGAGATACATTTCCCAAAAAAGTTTAAATTTCATATTCCATAATTAATGATAAAGATTATAATGTATTTACATTGATTTCATAAATTATATACTATGACAATGCTAAGATTATAATTACTCAAACCAGAAGAAGTATTGTAACAGAAACTTATAGACCTAGAAAATTCAACAGTTTTTAATCTTAATTTATATACCTATTTTTGCTGCTGTGAAATAGTCTAGCATGACTAATTGAAGACTTCAAAGCAAAAAACTACATTAAATCAAGAGATTTTCTATGGAGGACAAGAAATAGAAGTGAGATTTTAAGAAGTAATGTAAAACTTTTTGCTGATGAGAATTTTGAGCATGCATTTTTTTAAATAGGTGAAGATGGTCTCCTATCACTATAGTTGTTATCTTGAACTGAATACAACTGAAAAGAGTGATGTATATGAAATATCCTGTGTGTGTCTTATTCTTAAAAGTCAATAATTACAATACACTGGACATAGCATATTTGGCAAGTATTTTCACATACAATGAAAGCTGTTATTTTGTCAGTCAAGTCCAATGAGGAAAACAAGAACATTTCTAGGTATTGTTCTTTTAACAGAGGGAATTTAACAGAGGGTACTTATAGGCTGTATAAGAGCTGAGAATTCAACAAGGGGTATGAAGCAGTCCACAGGTTAGCAACAGGTGGATTTGCTTTCAATTCAAAACCATAGGAACAATAGGTTTTCTTACCATAACTTAGAAAGCAGGGAAGACCACCTAAAAGCCAGAAGCATGGTGGGACCACACCAAGGATCTGGGAACCACAGAGGAAAGAGTTATTGAGTGTAATATGGAGCCACAGAGGTAACAACAGCAACTGCTGGAGTCACTACCTGAGGCTGAGTGAGACTGAAAAAAATTCTCAGGCTTCCCCTCCATCTGTCCCTTAATCTTCTACTAGTGCCTTCATTGGCTGATACCACCTGAGAGCCAGTTGATAAAGAAGCCTGAGAAAAGTAATTCCCTGAAATACACAGCAGAACAGGGAAAGAGAAGACAGACAAGTGACCAGCATAGAGGTGAACCTAAAACTCAGTAAGCAAAAGAATAAAGTGAGATCTCTACCACACACTATACAAAAAGTAACTCAAACTGATCAAAGTTCTAAGTGTAAAAGCTAGAACTGTAAGTCTCTTAGAAGAATATACAGGTATAAATCTTTGTGACTGTGGATTATAGTGGTTTTTCAGGCAATAATTTCTTAGATATGATGCCTAAAATACAAACAACCAAAGAAAAACTAGATGAAATAAAATGGGCAAAAGACTTGAACAGACATTTCCCCAAGGAGGATGTACAGAGGGCCCAGAGACATATGAAAAGATGCTCAACATCACTAACCATCAGAGAGATGCAAATTAAAACCACTATTAAATACCACTTCACACCAGTCAGAATGGCCATCATAAGCAAATCAACAAACAAGTGTTGGAGAGGATGTGGAGAAAAGGGAACCCTAGTGCACTGTTGGCAAGATTGCAGACTGGTGCAGACACTGTGGAAAACAATATGGAATTTCCTCAGAAAACTAAAAATGGAACTGCCTTTTGACCCAGCAACTCCACTGCTGGGACTATATCCTAAGAGCCCTGAAACACCAATCCAAAAGAACCTATGCACCCCAATGTTCATAGCAGCACAATATATAATAGCCAAGTGCTAGAAGCAACCTAAGTGCCCATCAGTCAATGAGTGGATCAAAAAACTGTGGTACATTTACACAATGGAATT
>VMDR010013586.1:0-24784 GCA_007922815.1 Macrotus californicus | reverse complement strand
TGGGAAGGGATGTGCAGGGTGGAGGGGAATATGGGGGGGGAATGGGACAACTGTAATGGCATAATCAATAAAATATATTAAAAAGAAAAAGAAAAAAAGAGAGAGGACCCAAGTAAATAAAATCAGAAACAAAAGGGGAGAAATTACAACTGATACCATAGAAATATAAAGGATTGTAAGAAAGTACTACAAACGACTGTGTGCCAAGAAATTTGAAAACCTGGGTGAAATGGACAAATATCTAGAAACATATAATCCTCCAAAACTGATTCAAGAAGAAGCAGAAAGTCTGGATAGACTGATAACAGATAGTGAAATTGAAGCAGTAATCAAAAAACTACTGCCACACAAAAGCCCTGTGCTGGGTGCCTTCACAGAAGAATTTTACAAAACATTTAGGGAATAGCTAATCCCTATGCTTCTCAAACTATTCCAAAAAACTCAAGATGAGGGAAGACTCCCAAACTCTTTTTATGAGGCCAGCATCATCCTAATTCCCAAACCAGATAAAGGCACAACAAAGAAAGAAAATACAGGCCAATATCGCTGATGAACATAGGCGCTAAAATCCTCAATGAAATATTGGCAATGTACATCCAGCAATACATTAAGAAGATCACACATCATGATCAAATGGGATTCATTCCAGGGATGCAAGGATGGTACAAATTTGCAAATCAATAAACATAATACACCACATAAACAAAAGGAAAGACAAAAATCACATGATCATATCAATAGATGCAGAAAAAGCCTTTGATAAGGTACAGCACCCATTTATGATAAAAACACTCAGCAAGGTGGGAGGAGAGGGAGCATACCTCAACATGAGAAAGGCCATATACAAGAAACCTACAGCAAGCATCATATTCAATGGGCAAACACTAAAAGCTTTCCCACTAAGATCAGGAACAAGACAGGGTTGTCTACTTTCACCACTCCTATTCAACATAGTATTGGAAGTCCTAGCCACTGTGATCAGACAAGAAAGAGAAGTAAAACACATCTGAATTGGAAAGGAGGAAACAAAATTGTCACTATTTGCAGATGACATGATAGTGCACATAGAAAACCCTATAGACTCCACCCAAAAACTACTTGACCTAATAAATGAATTTGGCAAAACAGCAGAATTAAAAGTCAATATTCAGAAATCAAAGGCATTTTAATACACCAACAATGAAAGATCAGAATCAGAAATCAAGAAATAAATCCCTTTTGCTATAGCAACAAGAGAAGTAAAGTATCTAGGAATAAACCTTACCAAGAAGGTAAAAGACCTGTACTCAGAAAACTACACAACACTGAAGAAAGAAATTAAGGAAGACCCAAATAAATGGAAGGTGTATACCATGTTCATGGATTGGAAGAATCAACATCATCAAAATGTCTGTATTACCCAAAACAATTTATAGATTCAATGCAATCCCTATTAAAGTACCAATGACCTATTTCACAGATATAGAACAAACATTTCAGAAATTTATACGGAACTGAAAATGACCCTGAATAGCCACAGCAATTTTGAGAAAGAACAAAGTAGGAAGGATCACAATACCTGATATCAAACTGTATTACAAGACCACTGTAATCAGAACAGCCTGGTACTGGCATAAGAACAGACACATAGAACAATGGAACAGAATAGAGAGCCCAGAAGTAAACCCAAGTCTTTATGGTCAATTAATATTTGACAAAGGGGGAAGAAGCATAAAATGGAGTAAAAATTGATGCGGACTCCAGCCCATGGGATCCGTGTGTTGTAGCTCTGTGTGTTGTGGCTGCGACGAACAAATTCACATGGACTACAGAAGTCTTGAGGAGAAAAAGGGATGGCATGGTCACTCTCTGAGTGAGAGAGAGAGGGTGACAGCTGGAGAGGGCCAGCGCCCTGACCCCTGCGTGGACAGGCTTTTGTTGATTTTCTGGACACATTACATCGAGGATGGTCCTCATTTACTATGCAAAGGTTCACTTTAGGTGATTACCTTTTACAGATAACAAAGGAGAGGATATTACTAATTCCTTAAAAGAAAAAGGACATTTGCAAATGCAAAGGGGAAAAGTGGTTGAACTGGTTACACTCCATATATGGGAGGTTTAGCACAGATCACAGTAAACCTTTGTTGCCTCAATTCAAGATGAGGGAGTTATAGCAAAAGAAAGCCACAAAGCAGCCTAGGTACAATGCAGACCTGATTCCCCACGGGAGAATCAATCTGTGGGTCTGGCTCCTGTGTGCCCACACACACCTGCCTGCTTTCAGACAGAGCTTGGTTACATTTACCATTGCCAAGCAGTTCGGTTCCCTATAAAAAATAATCTCTTCAACAAATGGTGTTGGGAGATCTGGACAGGAACATGCAAAAAATGGAACTTGACCACCAACTTACACCATACACAAAAGTAAATACAAAGTGGATAAAAGACTTAAATATAAGTCATGATACCATAAAAATCCTAAAGGAGAACATAGGTAGGAAAATCTCAGATATTCCATGCAGCAATATTTTCACTAATATGTCCCCTAGAGCAAGAGACATAAAGGAAAGAATGACAAATGAGATTTCATCAAAATAAAAAGCTTCTGCTTGGCTAAAGAAAACAGCATTAAAATCAAAAGAGAATTAACTGTATGGGAAAACATATTTGCAGTTGATACCTCAGACAAGGGTCTGATCTCCAAAATATGTAAAGAACTCACATGACTCCACTCTAGAAAGACAAGCAATCCAATTAAAAAATGGGCAAAGGACCTGAACAGACAATTCTCCAAGGAGGATATACAGAGGGCCCAGAGACATATGAAAAGATGCTCAACATCACTAGCCATCAGAGAGATGCAAATTAAAACCACGGTGAGATACTATCTCACACCGATTAGAAGGGCCATCATAAACAAATCAACGAACAACAAGTGTTGGAAAGTATGTGGAAAAAAGGAAACTCTAGTGCACTGTTGGTGGGAATGCAGACTGGTGAAGCCACTGTGGAAAACGGTATGAAATTTCCTCAAAAAACTAAAAATGGAACTGCTTTTTGACTCAGCAATACCACTGCTGCCTTTATACCCTAAGGATCTTGAAACACCAATTCAAAAGAACCTATGCACCCCAATGTTCATAGCAGCACAATTTACAATAGCCAAGTGTTGGAAGCAACCTAAGTGCCCATCAGTGAATGACTGGATCAAAAAACTATGGTACATTTACCAGATGGAATACTATGCAGCAGAAAGAAAGAAAGAGCTCCTACCCTTCCTGACAGTGTGGATGGATCTGGAGAGTATTATGCTATGTGAAACAAGCCAAGCGATGAAAAAGAAATACCATACAATCTCACCTATAAGTGGAACCTAATCAACAAAACAAACAAGCAAGAAAAATATAGCCAGAGACATTGAAATAAAGAACAATCTGGTGGTAATCAGGGAGGAGGTGGGAGAGGGATAGTAGGAGATAACAGGATACATCAAGGAACATGTATGAAGGACACATGGACAAAGCCAAAGGGGGTGGGTTGGAGGGTGGGAGGTGGGGATTGGTGGGGAGGGGGAGCATGGTGGGGTGAAAATGGAGAAAATTGTACTTGAACAACAATAAAAGAATAAGGAAAAATACCAAGAAGCAAGGCTGGGCCCCTGACTCTAGGACAGGTAGTGTGGTGTAGCAGTTTAGAGACTCTGAACACAGTCTTCCTGGGTTCAACTCTTAGCTGATCACTTTCCAGCTGTACAGTTTTGGATGTGTGACTTAATCATTCTATGCTTTGTTCAGTCTCCTCATCTTAAAATGGGGGTAGTAATAATGTCTATCTCAAAGACTGCCTGTCAGGTAGAATGAGGATTTATATGTAAAGCACTTAGAACAGTGCCTGACACTGTTAAGTGCTCAAGAAATGTTAGTTACTATTGACAGCTGTTATTAACCCAATGCTTACTCATTAATCCAGTGTGTTTGGGGGGGCGGTTCTCTATATCCCTATGAAGAGGTTGATTAAAAAAAACAACAATGGTCTTTAGATTCTACTGGTCATACTGTCCACCAGGGAGAAAAGTAAACTAGCCTGAGGACTGCCACTTATAGCCACTCACACGTGTCAAACAGAAGAGCTTCTTAGTTGAAGACAGTATTTCAGAGCATGTTGATCAGAAACCAAGAAATGATTTCTGCAGACCTGAGACCATATGTTCTGCATATTCTGATTTCACTTTCAGAAACTAGTAAATCACAAGTCATTTATACCAGGGAAATGGCACAGCATTATGAAACCTCTACTCTAGCATGAAGAAGTCAAACAGGTTTTTCATATAACAAGAGCTTTGGCATCTCACCCAGGGCTTAGCTTCTTGTCAGTTCCTCCATTCCCTAGACAAAGGTTAATGAGCTCTTTGGACAGCTGAGCCTGATCCAAGCTTAGGGCATGGGGCAATGTACAAGTCAGGACAGTGGGAGGCTGCTTCTACTCTGGCTTAGAGAAACTCTGGAATATGTGGGATTAAATACAAATGAGAGGCAAATACTTACAGACCCCTGGTGATCCCAACTCCGTCAGGGCATGTTTGGGGGAGTTCTAGGCCTAGACCTACCTGGATCCAATAGAACCTTCAGAACTCAAAAATAGCCAGGACTTTCTCACAAATCTGAAGGATCTTCAATCCTGTATCAGGTAATAAAGGTTGGAACTAACCCCAAGAGCCTTCCCCGATGCTCACAATCAAGAGAAGCTGCGTGTAGCACCTTCACTCACATGGAACAGCTTGCATAACAGATCTAAATATTCTACAAGAAGTAGGAACATAGGGCTGAGGGAGATAAAGATCAGGTTTCAATCTGGAAAATAAATATCTTTTACTGCCAGACTAATAAAAAAAAAAAAAACTTACCAAAGTTTTCAGCACATGCATTCTATTCATTTTTTATTCCAAATTGCTGGGATAATCATAGAACACTCATGTGGGTACATGAGGTCTGAGTAGAAAGTGCTAATCAGTTCTATAAAATATGTGATCTCTCTACTTTTCTACGTTCTCTTATTCAGACAAATTGGCTTTGAGACTGGTTGGCCTCACTTCTGGTGTATGATAAAATTTGGGGTGTTTTTGTGTTAGGAAAATTAATTTATCAGAAATACTGTTTTTGATATTGAATTGAAAAAGGGAGACAGGATTTAAGCCACATATCAAGAGGACAAACACTCCATTTTAGGGTTGTTCTTGCAAGTTTAGTAAAAGGAATCTTGTTAAACAGGTTGGTATTTCTACTTTCGTAATGAGGATTGCTGCTACTTATTATTAGGTATTGTTCCTGGCATTTTGCATGCTTTATCTCTAATTCTTATGGTAAACCTGCAAGGTAAATATAATTGCTCCATTGTAGTGATGAAGAAACTCAGGTTCAGAGAGGTTACTTTGCTACCAAGGGGCAGGCTTACTACTCTAAAGCACCAACTTTTTTCATTGTACCACGATGTCTCCCCCAAAAGAAATGAAATTGTCTTGGAGAGGAGTGTCTTCTGGTTTAAGATACTCAGAGCAGACCTAAACCTTCACTAGAAACTTGAAGGTGGAATCATACTTCCTTTAAGGGCCAAGAGTTTGTGTTTTTCTTTATTTTTCCTTCTTGCATCAGTGCAATCAATCAGAGCAGGTCAGCCTGGAAGTACCTGCAATTTGTGAGCAGATCTTGGGCAAATGGTGTTGAGAGCAATACCCAGTCCACCCACACCTTGTCCTGAAGGCTGTTTGAAAGGAGCCCCATAAGAGTCTGCTCATCTTCAGGGTAGTTCCTGCAACGACACAGTCGTTCTCTTTCCCTTTCACCATGGGCAAAAAGAGCCAACTCATCAACTAACCAGTCCCCACCCCCTTCCCACCTCTGTCTGGTTTATCTTTGTATCTCCCTTGCAACACTCACTGGAGGCCTGCTGTTAGCTGAGACCTTTTATAGATGGCTGTTGATCCAACAAGTGGATGTGAAGCAAGATGCCACAGGGAGGTGAGGACATCAAATTATTCACACTTCCCTGCTCTCACAAAGCTGATATACTACTGGGGTGATATGAAACCACCAGGAAAAAAAACATCCAGCTAGTATTTGAATTGGGGCTCTAAGTTATTTGTATAGTGAAGACCACAAGTGCAGCAGGGAGCACTGTGGACTAGAGTCCTCAGGGGTGCTTCTGCAAAAGGAGAAGGTTGAAGGATTGATAGGACTGGGGTAGGTGGGGAGGCATGGTTGGTGATGGAAACACACATGGGGAGTAGTGGGCGGGAGAAAGGGAAATCATATTGGGTGGAGCAAAAAGCACTTCTCTCATACTGCCGCTGCTTTTTTCCTCCCAGTATTCATTGCATCCATCCAAGGTGGACCTCTACACAAGTTTCGTTGTATTCTCTTGTTACTACACAGAACCCCCAATGATGTGGTGACAAGGTGTGGGGGTGCGGGAAGCAGGCCATAGTCCTCCCTGGGGCTCAGTCACTTCCTGAGCCTGTGCTCCTGGTATATGACCTTTACAAGGGCTTCTTCTCCCTTAGGTGAGACAGAAGGGCTAGAAGGAGTGGGCGCTGGGAATTTCTCCTGCTCTAGGTCACTTAGGCTTTAGTAAAGCCCTTGATGATTACATTCTGAAATATAGTTTCCTCTGAGGGTAGGCCTGATTAAGAACAGAGTGCTCTGGCATATTTCAGAATAGCTACTTTACTGCAAACCAGAAGCCAGAGGGACTTAATTTTCCCATCTTGTCTTCTCTGTGAGAACCTGTTGGTGCACAAAAGTGTGAGGCACCTCCTTAAGACAGACTCGCCCCCTGGAGTTTTTATCTCTCCAACTGTCCACACTGAGCCTCCAGCAATGCATCCAGTGCAATTTAGGTTTCCCTGCTTGGCACTGGTTCCTGCAGAGGTCTCCGCTCTGATAATCTGTACTTCTCTGTATCTGCCTGTGGGTCTTTCTCTGAATTGGGTGGCAGCAATTTGCCCTTTGGTCTCAATTCCCTGATGGACTGAAGAAGAGTTTTTGATTTTCACTTTCTTCAGCGTTTTTTGTTGTAACTGTGAGTACCGAGTGATGACTTCCAATCTCCTTGCATACGTTTCTAAAGCAGCATTTTCCCAAAGTGTGTTTTGCAAAGCATGAATGTGAAAGAGCTTTACAGAATGTTAGTAGTGCTCAACAACAGAAGGGTCTCATGTTCAAGTAGCTGTGAGAAATACTGGTTTCTTTACAGCAGGCCTTTTCAGTGACTTTGTTTATCTTATTTTATTGTTATTCTATGACAGTTGTCCCAATTCCAATCCCCACACTGTTGTCCATGTCCATGAGTCATTCATACATATTCTGTAGTTGGTGCCTTTATTATACTCATATTTATTTGACTCTATTTTATGAGACTGTAGATTACATTGTTTCCTGAATTGATGTGACTATGAAATTCTTTTGGGGAAGAGTGTTTCATAAGACTGTGTTTCTCAGACCTTGAGAAATGCAGCCTTAGAGTCTTTCTAAACACATTTCTAGGCACAGAAATATCACCCATCCCACAGATGTTTATTAAGTCTCTGCTATGTGCAAGGCAGTATAATAGCTCTGGTGGATGGATATGAAATGATTGGGACATGGTGCCTTTTCGAACTTAGAGTTTGGTATAGAAGTTTAGAAGGAAATGCACAGAAATAACTAATTCTAGAGATTTCAAAAAAAGAAAGGCTTCCCAACATTTTAGTTATTTATAAAAGATAAATCAAATTAAATCTAGAGAGCCAAACTGAAAACTTTTTTTTTTGAGTTGGCTTCAAAAGTGAACAAGGCTTATGGATCAGGTTTTTGGGCAGGTCTCCACAGAGCTGCTCATGACCCGACACCCTGTTTGCTGGCCTGTGCCCATTGTAATATCTCCATATTATGTTTCCAGGGATTCCTGTGAGCAGAATCTGCGGGCAGGAAACTAAGGAGTGGGTGGACTCACTTCAAATGCTTGTTCTGAGCAGGTGTTAGGGCTTTGTGAAGGAGTGAATAATGAGCTCTGCTGTGCTGTCTACCAATCAGACTCTTGCAAGACTTTTGGATACAACTTTTTTTCTGGCTAAAAGGCTCATTTTCCACAGCATCACTCTAACTTCTAGTTACTGACAATACAAGAAAAGGCAGAGCTGCTTTTGCACTAGACACAAGCATCGAGAAGGAAAAGAAAATTGGCAAAGAAGTAACCAGCATGTCAATTATTGTGAAGAGAAATGGTCTTTTATTTAGGCAGGTAGGTTGAGAAGATGCTGACACCCTCACTCTGATGCAGCTGTGCCTGAAATCCACTCTTAGGCTTTCTTTCGCTTAATTAGTTTCTCTCTGGAAATCATCTTTATAAAAGACAAATACCTAAGGAGAGGACATATGACTTTATATTATATCCTTTGCATGGCTGTGTTATCAAATGACAAACTTCATGGGGTAAAAGGAGTCAAAGGCAAATCACTTCATATGTTGTTCTTCAGTTTCCTTGTTTGTAAAATGACAAGAGGTGAATTAAGAAAGTTCTAAGTTTTGTTCCTACTTTATGGTTCATTACCACTCCCAGAATTGAGGTAGCATAAAGGCACTGGTAACTCAGGAAAGCCTCACAGGAATGAAATCGTTAGTGGGTTGTAATCAGCAACTATTTTCTATAATAAAAGAGAATAGAGGATACCAGACTACATTGTATGCAAAAAGGTAAGTATTGTTTTGTGAATACTACATATAGCACATATATATAAACTATATATGTAATAATATAGTATATATTATTCATTGGAACTTTCCTGAGAAAGAGAGAGAGAGAGAGAGAGAATAAGGAATTGAGAGCCTAGTCAGTCTAAAATGTATAGGGCAGGGGACCAGGTTGAAGACCCAGGGAAGAGTTCATGTTGCAGCTCAAGTCCGAAATTGCCTAGAGGAAGAATTCCCTTTTTCAGAGGACTTCAGTCTGTTTTCTCTTAAGGCCTTCCACTTATTAAATGAGCCCCACCCATTTTTTAGAGGTTAATCTACTAATGTCACCAAAAATACCTTCACAGCAACATCTAGTCTGATCTTTGACCAAATATCTGGGTAGTGTAGCCTAGATAAGCTGATGCAGAAAATTAACCATCACTTATATGTATGTGTGTAAACTGGGTAGTGGAATAACATATGTTTCTTATACAGGCATACCTTGGAGATAATTGCAGTTCAGTTCCAGATTACCACAATAAAGCAAGTATTGCACTAAAGCATGTTATAATCTTTTTGCTGGTGGAGGGTCTTGCCTTCAGTTTGTACAAAAATGCAACATGTGTCAAGAGCAATACAACAAAGTGCAATAAAATGAGGTGTGCCTATAGTGGGTATTGGCCAAGAAGGTCAAAGCCTCTATGAGTCCACAAAACCATTCTTGACAGAGCTTCTAGGACAGTACTATCCCTACCATAAGAAAGGGTACCATATCCCCAAGTGTCAAGGTGTCCTTACCATATCCTGGTTCTTGTCTAATTAAGGGAGCCCTAGATACTATTAACAGCTTGCTACCCAATATCCTTAGACCTCCATGTTACTCATTTTACTCCAGGCATCCTGGCTCTTGTTTTTCCCTTATGGCTTCTCATGGGTTCCTACCTCAGGAACTTTGTACTCATTCTTCCCTCTACCTGGAGGCTTCTTCCCCCAGATCTTCACAGTGGCTGAATCCTTCTCACCTCTGAGCTCCCTACCCAACATTGCTATCTCCTGAGAGGCTTTCCTTAATCATCTCATTTGAACAATCCCTGCCCCTGTATACCCCCTACATTCCCCAGTGACTCTGTCCTATTACACAGTTTTATTTTTTCCATTGCACTTATTAACTGAACTATCTTGTTTCCTTATTTTTCTGTCATTCTCCCCCAACACAAAGGTATCCTCCAAGTATTTCTTGCTCTCCTTTTCTTCTCAACGCCTAGAATAGTGCTGCACATAAAGTTTCCATAAAGGGTTATGGAATGACTGAGTTGTTAAAGAGTGGACTTAGCTCATGATTTGGCTATCATCACCTGAACCTCCTTTCTATTTTAGGAACACCCACTTTATGGATCTTGACAGGAGAAAGCAGCTTACTCATTTTCCCAGACTCCCTTTGCAGTATGGCATAGACATGAGACCCAGGCTCAGTCAATGAGATGCACCCTCCCTGGAACTAGCACTAAGAAGTGGACACAGCAGATGACCCATATGGTGGTGAGTGACAGCAGCTGCACTGGTCACTTCCAGGTTGGGGTAGCAATAGCAGTGACATGGGCTGCAGCCACACAAGCCATGGAATCCAGTGAACAGAGGCATTGGTTGTTGTAAGATTTCCCTGGACTGGTTTTGTGGTATGATTTGGCTCTACTCTGATTGCACTAAACTTCCTACACTTCTGCTCTCCTAAGTCCAGGTCTCTAGTCTCCCAGTGATTCTGTGAGCTTTCAGATACCCTTTTCATAAAGTCCTGTCTGCTTAGCTCAGAGTGGTTTCTGGTGCTGAAAACCCTCTTGTATCTTCCCTTCTCTTATCTTCCTCACTTTGTGTCTTATCACTCTTCTCTCTGATTTTTCATGTCCTTCTCCCAACTAGATTATATACTTACTAGGACTCCTATAAATCTTGGCAGTTACCTTGTTCTAAAAGGAATGAAAGCCTCTGTGACATGGTTTTGCTATATATTATACTACCAGCAAGGGTGTGAAGGGCTGAAGACTATTGTGTGGATTAGATCAATCTCCAGCGTTGGTTTGGACTTAACTGAGGGACCACTATTTTTAACACCTCACAGTGTATTTAGGGCTCTTCATAAGTGCAACATGTGTGGTTTAACCTCAAAGAACCTCTATAAAGTAAAAGAAGGAAAAAAAGTCACATAACTTTTTTAAAGGAAGGTGACAGATTGTACTTGCTAAGATGACCACAATGATATCTTCTATATGCTCTTCTACAGTGTTGTTTTGCTAAATTCCATTAAGACTTGGACTCTCTCTCCATTTCCTTGAATCTGGATGAGCCCTGTGAGTGCTTAGACCAACAGAATAAAGCACAAGTGATGCTGTGCCAGCTCTGCACATAGGATTGAAATGGCCTGACAGCTTCTGCTTCCTGTCTCTTGGAATCTAGCCACCACTTGAGAAATAGGACACACTGAAACCATAATGCTGTAAGAAGCCCAAGCTATATGGAAAGGCCATAGTAAATGAGGTACTGTGTGGAGAGAGAGAGAGAGGTCAAGGACACATAAGTGAGGAAGCCACATTGAGTGAGGAAGCCACATTGAAGTCAAATCCCTCAGCCCTATGTGCCCCAGCTGATGCTGTGCGGACCACAGACCAAGCACCTGCTGAGCTCTTCCTGACTTCCTGATCTACACAACTGAGAATGAGATAAATGGTGTTTTCAGTCACTGCATTTGGGGATGGTTTGTTATGTAGCAATAGATAACTAGAACAAAGGGCAGGAACCCATAACCATGTAATGTTTCTAAGCATCTGTGGCCATGCAGAGTGCTTTATATAAGGGTAAGAGTCTTCGGCAAGCACCCCAGAGCAGATGCTTCTGTCTCCTGGACATACTCAGCACCCTTAGAAAAGCCAGCCTTCAAATAAGAGAAAACTTAAACCTGTTCAAGATTGAAAAGGATCTTTCAGTCAGATGCTAGTGATTTGTAGAATCACTAGGAGAGGTCTGACGTGGAGAAAGAAGACCCAGAATCATTATTAAAACTAATAAAAGCCCTTCATCATCTGGATAGGCACTATTAATGCTCATCAGCTCTCAGCTCCCTGCACCTAATGAATCAATTCTTGGAATCCTTCTACTCCAGGCACTGGAGGAATCAAGGAGGTTTTCCCCCCTGACTCTCATTCCCCTACAAAATTGCATTTACCTAAAACCTTGGAGAAAATCAGATTGCAATCAAACATCACTACAACAAGCACATACTCTGATGCATTTTATACAAAATGCTACAGCATTTTATGTAAAATCCTCAAGGAAACACAATTTAAATAATCTCTTGCGTACTTATGCGTTGCTTATATTTCATCAGGAAACACATTTATAGCTTGCACTAAAAGAGAGAAAGGATTGCTGTTTTGTTTTGTCTCATCTATGGCATCCTTTGTATTGGGTTTCGTAGCAACTCCCATTTGAAGTCTCAGTGTTTCTGAGTTAATCTGTAAACAGATAACTCCACAAGGTTAACCCGAAAGTAAATAACTCCAGGTTGCTTTGTGCCATGTGTGCAGGTACTATTGGAGCTTTCTTCTGGAAACCTCTAGGTAGAGCAGTGTCAACTAATGGTCATTGGCACCAATCCAGTGCCAACAGGAATCTCCAATTTGGAGTGCAGTGAAGAAAGAAACTTTATTCAGTGCAAACAGGTAAATTGTGATACAGCTTGGCTGTAGAACAGCTCAATTATAAAGCAGCACAGTTATGGAACCACATAGCTGTGGGGTGGCCTGGGGGCGAGGTGGCTCTGGTGTGAGGCTCCTCTCCAAGTAGATAGCTCTACTCCATTCTGCCTGTCCTGCTCTGCACTGGCCAGCAAAGTGCAGTCCTTACTCTTAGGGGAATGGGAAAGTACAGTCCCTGAGCCATAGGGGAACTGAGTTACATAGACAGAAGTCCCCGCATGGGTCCTTGATTGTTCCATTATTATACAAATGAGGGCTCTGAATCCTTGCAGTTTGGTCCAAAAGACACTGTCCTGATTGGTCAAAATGAAGCTGTTCTAATTGGTCAGTGAAGATGCTGATGGGAATATAGCTGCACAGCTGTATTTGGATGGAAAAACTCTGTCCTATTGGTTGAAATAAAATTCCAGAATCCTTTAGAAGGGCTGGCTCAGATGGCAGAAACAGTGCAGGCAGGCAGCTCAGTGTGAGAGGCAAGCAGTTCAGTGCAGATTTCTCCCTCAAATGCAATTTATGTGACAGGCTCCTGTTTAAAAACAGCTGCTGGGTTTTGCTTTTTAAGTTTGAGCTCAGTTAGCCACCAGGAGCCTTTCTTGGTAGACCTTTCCTAGGGTCCAAGGTAGGTTCTGTCTGTTGGCTACCTAGGAGTCATCCCTGACCTTACTCTGATTTTTAAAATGCAGCAAGTGACCAACTCCTTCAGGGGTATGTATACCAAGCAGTTATTTAGCCCAAGGAAGTGACTCTTAAGTCAATGAATAAAATTCCATTCTCTTTGTCAGTGTTTAGTTCATAAATGGGCATGTTACACTATTCGGGCCCAGGACGGTCAGAAGTCTGATGTAAGACTTCAGGGACATTTCTCCTATCTTTTCAACAAGCATCCAAGGAAGGAATATTCTCCATTCCTGGCTTCTGCCATTTGAGTAATAGGCGAAGTGTGACACCTGGAGCCACCACCCTGTCCACCATGAGGGAAGACAGCCCAAGGAAAAAGTCAATGTGCTGACCAGAGTGAAGAGAAAAAAACCTGTGTCCTTAATTGTATTCTGAGATTCTAACAAAACTACCTTGGAACTGTTCTAACTCTGGGTTTCTTGTTATGTGAAAGAATATTTTTCCCCACTTTTAGTTGAATTTTCTGTCACTTGCAACTGATAACATTCTGATACAGTAATTAAGAATATGAAATTACAGATGATTACTCTTGTACTAAAGGGAAAAAAAACACTTTATCACTGGGGAGGCAAAAATATTGCATGTTTTGTATAATAAGAAAACAGGAACACATGTTGGGTTGTTTGTTGCTTTTGGGGATTCATGTTTGTTAGAAGAGAAAGTAAGACCCCTTAGGAGCACCTGAATTGAGCTAAGTTATAAAGAGCTCAAAATAATAAGTCAAGAACAAAAAGCTACTGATATACAGTGTCTCTCCAAGGCTTCATTAATCCACAGGGAAAATGCAGTGTCTAAAAGGTCTGACAGCCTAGAATGAAGCTGTCACAGCACTGTGAAGAAGATGCATGCATGTTCCTAGGCAAGGATGGGATAAAATGGGGAAAGCAGGGTTTTAATTATTGCATCACCAATCATGATGTCTTAGAATAAATGCATATTAACTGTAGCTCAGCTATGCAATAAGTAAAAGAAATTCTTTGCAAAACACTTCTGGATGGCAGAGGGAGCTGTCCAGCTCCAGCTGGCTATCCCCAGAGAGTTGTCCCAAGCTGTGGGCCTCTTGGACATACACCAACAACCTGGCTTGTGTTTGGACACACGCTGCCATTAGTTTCTTTGACAACAATGAAAACGATGATAACACTCTTGACACTTGGAACTGCTAACATTTTAATTCATTTGTCACAGTCTCAATGGGTTGCCTGTATGCTCAGACCTAAATCTTGATGTATTTCTTAGGATGAAAAAAACATACATTTCCTAATCTGACAGATAACAGCAATTCTTTAACAAGCAGCAAAAAGGCTATAATGGAAGAGTAACCACTTCTCACAGCCCTACCTCCTTGCCTCCACAAAGTCAATTTGGGTTTAATGGAGGATTTTTTTAAAAGTTGATTTCTCTTAGAAGTTTCCAAAGGAGAGAAAAGACACACCTGGTGTCCTAGAGCCTGGTGTTCTCCCATTGAACATAAACAGTTTTAGAGAACACCAACATAAGACAAGATTACTCCATAATTTTAATGGATCAAGATGGAAACGAGTCCATTTTGTAATCATGTCTGAACACAAATACAACTTGAAAAATGTTCAAGTCACAGTACACCAAGTGTACACTTCTCCAGGGTAGTAGTCATGGCTACTGCTTCTTTAGCCTCCCTGTAGTCTGCCCTACCTCTAGATAAGATTTACTGAGATACTGTTTTAGTTTCCTAAGGCTGCCATAACAAATGACCATAAACTGGGTGGCTTAAAACAACAAACATTTATTACTCCACCGTTCTGGAGTCTGGAAGTCTGAAATCAAGGTGTGCAGGGTTGATTGCCTCTGGAGGCAAGAATCTTCTCCATGTGTACCTTGTAGCTTCTGGTGGCTGCTGGTAATTCTTGATAGCCGTTGGCTTTTAGATGCATCAGTATAACATGTATCTCTGTCTTCAAATTGCCTTTTCCCTTGTGTTTCTCCTCTTTGTCTCTGTGTCTTCTCTTCTCAGAAGGATTCTTGTCATTAGATCTAGAGTGCACCTGGTTAACCCAGGATAATCTCGTCTCTACAACCTTTGTTTAACTCTATGTGTAAAGACTCCTTTTCCAAATAAGGTCACATACATAGGTACTGGGTTTGACATATCTTTTGGGGTAGGATAATTTTACCCACTCCAGATCTCTAACCATAGAATTACTCCAGCTTTCTGACAGTATCCAATCCAGAGAAAGCCTCACTTTCTTAAACCCTCTCCAAATCACCTAAACAGAAACTTGAATCTTATCACAATCTTCTCTAAAACTCTTACTGAGATGGCCCATAGTTCACCCTGTTGTATGTTCTCCTTCACTGCAATGGGTAATGAACTCAACTTGCCCAACTATAGGAGTACTACTGGTGGTCTTTGGCTGGAGGGCACTGATATTCCTTAATATTGTACTTAACATTTATTGTCCCATGTCAATGCTCAGATGCAAGAATTCATTGAATCTTTGTAGCAACTCTATGAGTAGATGTTATCAATTCTCATTTTATAGATGATGAAATTGAGGCTTAGAAACATTAGTCTCTGTGTTAGTCAGGGTTCTCCAGAGAAAGAGAAGAAATAGGACTATCTATCTATCTATCTATCTATCTATCTATCTATCTATCATCTACCAATATTGTAACAGTGGGGAATTGTAACCTGCTCTACCATTCTTTTGACATTGTTTCTGTAAGTGCTGACTCTGACTAATATGTAGCTTGTAGATAAACAACATGTTTGTATCAGAATCTAAGGAACTAACTTCAAAAGATACAGACTCCAACATTCAGTCATCCCATTTCTGGGAGACTTGCTGAACTTCAACAGTAAAATCAGGATGACACATACCAGACCATCATTTGATCAGTTTCAAGGTCCTTATTGGAAAAGACTGTGCTACTCTGAACGTAAAGAACTTTTCAACCCACCCCTTGACCTCTTTGTTCTGCTTTGACTCTCCCTCCCTATAAAAACTCTGCCTGAGTTCCTTGGAGAGACTCACAGGGTCCCAGAACATACACAAGCCCACCCACCTGGGAATCAGCACAAGAAGGCCCCAATTTGCTTGTGGGTAGTGGAGGAAGTGACTGAAAACTGGCCAACAGCTGAGCAAGGAACATTGATCCCTCTCAGACCCCTCCCCCATGTATAGCACCACAATGCAGGGATGTGGGTTGCCCCACCCTGGCGAATACCTAAGGCTCTGTTCCTTACAATATAACAGACAAAAAAAAAAAATATGGCCTAAATGAAAGAACTGATCAAAGCTCCAGAAAAAATATAACTAAGCAATGAAGAGATAGCCAGCCTATCAGATGCACAGTTCAAAACACTGTAATCAGGATGCTCACAGAAATGGTTGAGTGTGGTCACAAAATAGAGGAGAAAGTGAAGGCTATGAAAAGGGACATAAAAAAAAATATACAGGGAATCAACAGTGAAGGGAAGGAAACTGAGACTCAAATAAATGATTTGGAACAGAAGGTAAAAAGAAATATTCAACCAGAAGAAAAATGAAGAAACAAGATTTCAAAAAAATGAGGAGAGGCTTAGGAACCTCTGGGACAACTTTAAACGTTCCAACATCTGAATCAGATTGCTAGCATTTAAAGCACCTCTCTCTCAAGTTTGGCTTTTGTTGTGGTAGGCAGCTGGACCTATGCTCAGTTATAATATGTGATATATAGCCTAAGTCCCAACATCTGCAGTTGGCAAAGTAGATATCCTATAGAGTCAATGCTTCAGTTCCAGTCTGAGTCTGAAGGCCTGATAACCAGGAGAGCCTACCATTCTAGTCCTAAGGCTGGCCAGCTCCAGGTTTGAAACCCAGAAAGAGCTGATGTTTCAGTTCATGTCCAAAGGCAGGACATAACACTGATGGTCCAGTTTTAAGGAAGTCAGGTGGGAATAAGCCTCTCTTACATAGTACAGGTCAGCCTATTTGGTTTATTCAGGCCTTCAACTGATTGGGTGAGGCCCACCCACAAAGGATAATCTGCTTTACTCATTCTCTTAGGGCAATCTACTTTACTCACTCTACTGATTTAAATGTTAATCTCATCCAAAAACACCCTCACAGAAACACCCAGAATAACTGTTGACCAATTAAGTTGACACATAAAATTAACCATCACAGCATCTTTCCCAAGATCTCACAGCTGGCAATTAGTGGAGCCATAATTCAAACCCTGGGCCATCTGACTCTTAAGTCCGTGTTCTGCCATATTGCTCCCCCATTATCTCCCTTTTCATAGGTGGGCTTTATCCAGAGACAATCTACAATGGATTTTATACTAATTCACACTGATCTTAGAATCTGAACCAACAGTTTGGAGTCAAATTACATATTGTCTCATATTTTTGCTGTTGGTTCATGTGTGATTTCCCTCACCTCACCCATTAGATTGTAAAGAATTTGGGAACAAGGACTGTATCTCAGGCTTTAATAATATCTAACATTATTAAATACTGCCAATGGAAAACTGAGTCTCTGTAAATTTAGGAAAATAAATTTATTTGGGTCAAACTGAGGACATAATTGAGAACTTCAGAGCTTCAAGAAGCCTTGAAACAGTGCTCTAGAAACAGTGCTTTAGAAAAGTGAGAGAATGTTTATATAGGCAGGAAGATGAATAAAAATATAGCTATTCATCAGCAGCTTTAGTTAGTTACATACATTCAAGGATTAAAGTTTTACATCAGGTGGAGACAATGTGCAGTTAAGGTAGTGCCATCAAACACATGGAGTTGGGAAGGGGTCTGGAAGCAATTATTTTGAAACTTTTATCAGGATGTAGAAAAAATGGGTACTGCCTTCTATAATAATTAATTTTTGTAATAGGTACTATTGGAAAGTGTACATGGCTAGCCCCATGGAAGACCTTGGTTAAGAACTTACTGTGTTACTATGGTTACTGATTAAGTTTGAGCAGCTTAGACACACCTTCCTTTCCAAATACTTACTGTGGACTAGGCACTTTACATGTATTTATCCGTTTAATACCGACAAAAACATCCTAAGGTGCTACCTCTATTATCCCCATTTTACAGATGAGAAAGGTATAGCCTAGACACTGACTCACCTGCCCAAGGTTAATGGGGCCAGAAGTGGAGCCAGGATTCTAACCCAGGCAGCCTGGTCCCATGCCCTGTGCTCTTAACCACAATCTACTTTGCTTCTTGTATCCTTTCCCCCAGTTGCCCCATTTTCAGTATTCATCTCAGTAGGTACCACACGTTGGCACCCAGAGGCTCTTATTAAGTAGTTAATTTCAGGGAATAAGAACTGTTTGGGAGGCAGAATGGCTTTCAGGTTGGCTGATCAGGTGTGTGGGGTGGAGTCCCCTTGGCAAGGTGTACTTGGCTTGTGGTTTGGCAAGTGCTATTCTCTGAGACTCTCCTGCCCAGATTCTTGGTCCTCCACTGGCCTTAGCTCAAGGACACACCTCCTGGGAAGCCATGGTTGAGGGTAATCTCTAGAGAGGCTGTCCTCACCTGCCTGTGTCCCTGCCAATGCTGGCCTTGAAAATGCAATGTCACCTTAGTAAGCACAAACTGGCTCTTGATATTATGAGAGGCTTTCCCACCAGGAGATGTACAAACAGGTTCTACGCAGGAGAAGAGATCTGCAGACTCATGCAAGGGTGGCATTGTGCCTGGGTCACCAGGCTTGGGCACACTTAGTCATTTGGGCTGCTGGAAGAAACTCTAACTCAGCATTTCAGGAAGCTGGAATCATAAGACCCATCCCCTAACTCCCAGCCCACTCAGCTCCACATTATCTGAACAAGCAGGTGACATTTAACTTCTTTAAAACTCAGTATTCCTTAAGTATTCCAACAACCTTAAATTATCTGCATATTGTCAGAATCAGAATGAGCACAGTTTTCAGCTTTGGAAAGTGCCTCTTCTTGGTAGTCCTAAAGTAAATAGATGCTCTGCCATATGAATCTGAAGAGATGTTTATTGTTGAGGCATCATATTTCTCAAAGACTAGACCATGAGCTCTCTAAGAGCAGTACCATATTTTATTGATCTGTGTTCCCAGTGCCTAGTAATGGCTTGCAACATAGGAGTCCCTTAGGGACTTTTTTCTGAAAATAAAATCTGTAGGATTCCCCCTGATCTTTTACCATATCATCATCGACATAAAACCTTGCTGTAGATCATCTTACATGACCATCTTACATGAAGGTGAGAGGCTTATGCCCCAGCTCTGAAACTTTGGCAATGTAAGTTTACTTCTGGACCTCATATTTATTTATCTGAATGAATAAGTTTGGATTTGAGCAATTCTAAGTTCCCTTCAAGTTTAACATCTTAGGACTCTGCTTGTGAAATACTCTTCAGAGAGAGGAGCTTATAGGAAGGTGGTTCCTTCTGTATCTGAATTTGTAGTCTAAGAGTGAGAATGTGGGCCCTGGCTGGTGACTCGGTTGGAGCATCATCTCATGTACTAAAGGGTTGCAGGTTTGATTCCTGGTCAGGGCACATACCTAGATTATGGGTTTGATCCCCAGGTGGGGAGTGTGTGGGAGGCAAGCAACTGATCTCTCTCTTTCTCTAAAACTCAATGAACATATTCTCGGGTGAGAGTTTTAAAAAAACAGAGTGAGAACATGGTCACAGTCATGCTGTCATGGCTCCCTGCTCTGGAGCTACCGTCTTGAGGGAATGACTGAAAAAGGAGTGAAGTGGTAGCCCTTCCAGAGTCCTTGGGGAAATGGGGTTAAAATCGGGGTCCCTGCTTTATGGTCATGGTACCTGCTGCCAGGAGCCCACATTAGAGACCTTGCTGTAGCCCCTTCTGCCTCTCCCACTGCTGATCTCTGTAATCCTGCTGTCAGAATATGATGCAGGCACCCCACTTTATGCCATATGTTTAGGAAAAACATCCTCACACAGACTCCTGGGAAAAAAGGAAAGATATAACTCTTTGATCTTGATCCCTGACAAAGAATTTGTCTTGGGGTCTTTGGAATTTTGGGAGCAAAATAAAAAGACCTGTACTTTCAAAGCTTCCCTCCTTTGATGTATGGTAGACTGGGGTGCGTGGGGGCAGATATTTCCCTCTGGGGTAAATATTCCTTTGTTCTGGGAGGACACCGCAATGGATATGGATATTTGATTATTCTAGAATGCAGAAATTCAAACGCTGCCTTTCCAAGGGGATCTGGTGTCATGCACAATAACATAAAAGCTGTTTTCATCGTGGGTGGAATGCCCCTCTGCAAATTGTTTTCTATAGGAAAGTGTTTCATCTTTAAAGAAGATTTAGTCTGCAGAGACTGTGAAAAAAATGTTTACTCCTCTTGAAAAATATGTGGATGTTCTTACTGGAGTGGAGGCTAGAAGTTGGGTGTGGGAGGGGGCATGGTAAACCCACCCTCACTCAGGCTGATGGAGGGATCGCCAGGAGGGCTAGATGGGGAACTCAATTCAATTCTATTCTATGTAATATTCTAGACTAATTAACCTAGACTTTGGAAAAGGACTGATATTTAATTTTTTGTCTTGTAGCTTAATGTCTTGCTAGGGACCCTAAGGCAAGACTGAGCCTCCCAGATTGGTGAGGACATTTCAACTGTTGATCATGCTGGGACATGTTAGAAGGGGATCAAAAATAAGGGAGGACTTGGGGAACATTGAACAGGGAGTATGAGGCAAGGACTCCATGGAAAGAAGAACCAGAGGCTCCTCCTTCTCCTTCTCCCTCCCTCTCTCCAATGGAAGGAAAAGCAGAGTCTAGGTCTGGGGAAGTGGCTGGAGCTGGGCTGGGTGGTGACCAACAGAGGTACTTAGAGAGATTTGGCCTGTGAACTTTACAATTCCTCATTTGTAGTACCAGTTTTAACTCTCTCAGAATTGTAATTCCTGTCTGTTATTTCCAAATGTTTATTAAAGTCTTGTTATTCATTAAACTTGGGATTAGCTATGCTCTTGGAAATTAAAGGCCTGGATAATCATTAGCACTAGTTCACAGGTTTAGGGAGGACTGGCAGCAAAGCAAACAAGGTCTGAGGAGGAAGAGAGGATGAAGACATGGACTGAGTGAATGTTAGTGGCACAACTGTGGTTGTAGATTGGTGAGGTTGTTGTCATGAGGTAACCCCTCTCCCCAAATATACAAGAGGAGAAGGGATCTTCAAAGAGAGAGGCCAGGAACTACTGGACTTATGCTACTGGGTAAACCCTGTCAGCAAACAAGTGGTTATATTTAGTGAAGTTTCTCCTTTGCCTAGAATGACAGAGCAAAGGATTGCAAGGCCTTACCCTTGGTGGGAAGAAGGGGATTCCCAGGGGTGTGATGAGCACACAGAGAGCAATAATAATGAGAATGAGTGTGTGTAGAGAGGAAATTTAAAAAAGGTTTGCTTTTGTTTTTTGCTTTTTGCTTTTGCTATCAGGAACCTAAATGTAGTAGAAAGAGCATTAGAGACAGGTGTCCTGTCCTAACTGCCACAAACAGGGTACAGTCACATCTTTCTCTAGACTTCACTTTTTCCATGGTGGGTGATTTGTATACTGAGGATGCTTCCACCATCCCCCACTATGTTCTCTCTCTAAGCAAATTAGCCATAATCATGTAGCAGTTTGACAAACATATCTCTCTAGTCTTTACTTCCTTTTTAGATTTTTCCAGGGACTCTACTTGCAGCAACTCTGATTGCAGCATCTAATGATCTATTGATCAAAACAGGCAAGTGCCTCTATGGAGCTGTGCTGTTGCATCTGGTTACCCAAATTCGATCTGATGGTTCAGGGAAAAAGATGCTCAGAGGGCATCTCCAGGATGATACATCTCAATAGTTACTGCAGTGGAAATTGTGGATTTTGCCATTTCAGACGCCTGTCCCAATTTTGGAAGAAAGTCATTTATGTATTAGAATCTCAGATGCTATAGATATATCTATAACTACTCATCTGTAAGTCCTAGGTCCTGTTCTCTTTGTATCTACAGTGATGGTATAAGCCTGATACACATGGGCACTGAATATATGTGTGTTGGGTAAGTGAGTTAATAAAATCTGCAAATAGTTATGGGAACCATATTTTCCAAGCCAATCATCAAGCCATATTGTCTGCCATGTTGCTTCCAGATGTATCAGACAGTTTGGGAGTCGTCATTTAGATGCTGAAACTTCTAAATGAATTTGGGCACAATTTTGGAGGTTTCTATGGACTGGGAAGAATTTAGCATCTTTAAAAAATGTAGCTGAATAATCACCACATAGTACTTAAAAGTCCTTCCTGCCCTTAAAAAACAGAGCCCCAGTTAAAAGCCTGAAACAAGTGAGAATTATCCTTTGTCACTTATGGTCAAGATGGCAGAGCTGATAAACACGGTACTCACTTCCTCCCACAACCACATCAAAATTACAACTAAACTACAGAACCACCATCATTCAGAGTGACCGTCACTGAGCTGAATAGAAGTCCTACAACTACGAAATTAAAGAAGAAACCACATCAAGACTTGTAGGAGGAACAGAGTGCAGAATAGGCTGGTCCCACATCTATGTGTGGCAGGTAAAAATTGGGAGCGATATCTTGGCTAGCAGAGGTCCTCCCAAGGAGCAAAGGGTCCCAGTTCCAAACCAGGCCCTCCAACCCAGAGTTCCAGTGCCAGGAAGAGAAATCCCCATAACTTATGGTTGTAAAAACCAGCAGGGATTGAAACAGAGAAACATGGAAACTTCTTGAGTCCCAGGCAGTTCCTCTTAAAGGACTCACACATGGACTTACTCAGATTCACTCCCTGAGGTCCAGCATGGGGGCAGCAGTTTGAAAGGCACCAGAGATATATGGGGAGGAACCTAACTATTCAGCATCAGGGAAAGAGCTGGAGGGGTAGGTTTCTCTCAGATAGAAGTGCTGGCAGAGGCCATTGTTCCTTTGATGAGGCCTTCCCACACAGAGCCAGCAAACTCCATCAACCTGGCTCACACTGTTTGCCCCATGTTAGTGATTCCCTGAGGCCCCACCCTACCCAATTTTCTGACTCACCCAAGCTGTTTCCAATGGCTTTTTTAACACTAATGACTTCTCTTGGCTTATGCTTCAGATTTTCCTAAATTCTCTCAAGCAAGCAGCATCTGGCCCCATCAAGCCCCACACATCATGCTAAGTGGCCCCACTAGCAGCAGCTGCCAGCCTTGGTTCATAGCTTGGCCTCGCCTGAGTACCTCCAAGCCCAGCACAAGTAGCAGCCATCTGCAGATCACTTTGTAGCTTATGATGGGTGGTAGAACACAGGCAGTGGCTGACCTTGGCCTACACCTCCCAAGAGGCCTCAGAGCCTACTCAGTGGACATCTTCAGACCACCTCCAAGTACCACCATACAACTACCTTCACAAGTGACACTCTCAAGGAGTGAACTCAGTGGGCACCAGAGTCCTGCTGAAGTAAGTCTTGGTCTGTGGGATAAGTCCCTACACAGCTGATCCTTCATGGTGGTCAGAGGTCAGAGGTCACAGCCAGTCCTTGCAGCTGATTGGCCTGGGTAAGCTTTCCCACTGACATCCCAACAGCAATCAAGGCTCAACTACAAGAGAGCGTGTTGACAGCCCACATGATGTGTGTACCTTGAGTACCCAGCTTGGGTAAAAGGGGAGGCTGTGCCACTAAACCCTACAGAATACTTACTACATTAGGCAATTCTACCAAGCCTGAGGAGTCTGCCAAAATGAAGAGACAAAGAAACATGGTTCAAAGGAAAGAACAAAACTCCAGAGAAAAAAACTAAACAAAATGGAGACAAGCAATCTACTAGATGCAGAATTCAAAACACTGGTTATAAGGATGCTCAATGAACTTAGTGAGGACTTCAGCAGCATAAAAAAGATCCCGTCAGAAATGAAGCATACACTAATTGAAATGAATAATTTACAGGGAATCAACAGTAGAGTGGATGAAGCTGAGAATCAAATCAGCAATTTGGAATGTAAGGAAGCAGAAAACACCCAATCAGAAGAGCAAAAAGAATCCAAAAAATGAGGATAGTAAAAGGAACTGTTGAGACAACTTCCAGTGTGCCAACATGTTCATCATGCGGATGCCAGAAGGAGGAGAGAGAGAGAGAGAGAGAGAGAGAGAGAGAGAGAGAGAGAGAGGAATTAAAACCTGTTTGAAAATATAATGACAAAAACTTCCCTAATTTGGTGAAGGAAATAGACATATAAGTCCAGGAAGCACAGAGAGTCCCAAACATAATGAACCCAAAAAGGCCCACTCGAAGACACATCATAATCAAAATGCCAAAGGTTAGAGACGAAGAGAGAACCCTAAAAGCAGCAGAGAAAAACATTTAAGTTAGTTAACTATAAGGGAGTTCCCATAAGACTGTCAGCTAATTTCTCCAAAGAAACTTTGCAGATGGGATTGGCACAAAATACTCAAAATGATGAAAGCAAGGACCTAAAACCAAGATTACTCTATCCAGCAAAGCTATTATTTAGACTCAAAGGACAGATAAAGAGCTTCCCAGAAAAAGCTAAAGCAGTTTATCACCACCAAACTGGTATTGTAAGAAATGTTAAAGGCTTCTCTTTAAGGAGAAGAGGGAGATAAAAAATATGAAAGACCATGTGTCCTTTATAGTGTTTCCTGACATAACCAAGGGGGAGAGTGGGAGTGGGGGAGGGGTGTGGGATTGGCT